>JACXGM010001611.1:25873-36366 GCA_016801145.1 Umbra pygmaea
TTTGTGTGCATGTATCACTGTGTATCATCTTTGTGTGCATGTATCACTGTGTATCGTTTTGAACCAAAAAGGACATTTTCATTGGGAGCAGAAATCCTCTAGTGCTTTGTGATTTAAGAACTTTGTGTTTTTATTATTTAGATTAAGCTGAGTTATTTCTTTGAAATGTTAACAAGAATATTTGCTTTGATTGTGACCTGTATTGAATGACTGAGTGCCTGTATCATTAACCGCCTGATTGACTGACTGCATGTGTGACTGACCGCCTGTGTCTGTGACTGACCGTCTGTGTGACTGACCGCCTGTGTCTGTGACTGACCGTCTGTGTGACTGACCGTCTGTGTGACTGACCGCCTGAGTCTGTGACTGACCGTCTGTGTGACTGACCGCCTGTGTCTGTGACTGACCGTCTGTGTGACTGACCGCCTGTGTCTGTGACTGACCGTCTGTGTGACTGACCGCCTGTGTGACTGACCGCCTGTGTCTGTGACTGACCGTCTGTGTGACTGACCGTCTGTGTGACTGACCGCCTGAGTCTGTGACTGACCGTCTGTGTGACTGACCGCCTGAGTCTGTGACTGACCGTCTGTGTGACTGACCGCCTGTGTCTGTGACTGACCGTCTGTGTGACTGACCGCCTGAGTCTGTGACTGACCGTCTGTGTGACTGACCACCTGACTGAGTGACCGCCTAACTGAATGCCTGTTTTACTGACTGCCTGACATTGACCTGCCGTTGCTTCTAGCTCTTATAGCAACAACAGCCCATAATGATGCATTTGGCTGTGTGACACATTATAAATATTGCATCACAAAGAAGCATACGCTGTCAGTCAAAAGATAATGCCTTTACATCAGTATCTAACCAACCACAAAGATTCTGAACAACCCCAGGCCGAGGAAAATGAGTCCTTTATGCCTGAGGTACCTTATTCCTCCATGGTTCATGATTAATATAACACGCATTGTTAAGAGAAAGCACTTAAGGAGAACTGGTAAAAGTAAATATATTTATAAATCATGGTCAAAGAGCAGAACTTCAAATAGCAGCAGCCTTATACTGCCATAATGGACCAACAGTCTGAAAGCATAATTAATGTTCCATGATGTGGTAGATAATGGCACAGAATGCTTTTTGGGACGTTTTCTTATTGTTTTAGCAAACAATGTATTTATTTCCAAAAACAGAAAGAAAAAACTCATTTGATTAAGTAGCTTAGCTTTAAAAACTATACGTTTCCTTTAAAGGTTTGCGAGAAATTCGAAAATCATCATGGTAAATGGTAAATGGACTGCATTTATGTAGCGCATTTTTCTGACCAACAATGGCCACCAAAGCGCTTTACATTGCCTCACACTCACCCATTCATTCACACATTCATACACCGACGGCGGTGTCAGCCATGCAGGGCGCCAGCCAGCACGTCGGGAGCAACTGGGGTTAGGTGTCTTGCTCTTGGACACCTCGACACTTGGTCAGGAGGACCCGGGGGTCGAACCACCAACCTTCTGGTTGCTGGACAATCTACTTGACCCACTGAGCCACTGCCGCCCCGCATCATCATTTGCCTCTTAAAGATAAAGGTTTAATACAGCAGCCATACAAACATTAGCATAATTAATATTTCACTGATGCCAACTGGTCTGGTGGGTAAACATAAAGACAAGTTGTTGAGTCCAAATGTACAGTGCTAATGTAGCCTGCATAGAAATCTCTAGACTCATTTTGTGAATTCAATAGCTTGGCAAGTTACTAATTGTAGCACAATATGTTGCACAACATTTAAGTCACAACGTGTCATTCGGCGCGTGGTTCACCGGGTTCGCCTCGTTCCTTCCCAAGGTGGTATCGGTGTTGGAACATTCTAACGTTGACAAAATGATGGATGGAGCGCGGTAAAGTGGTTAGCGATTGCTGGGGCCGAGAAAACCTTTACAAAATAGAAACGAATTACCGCTTTACTGCAATGAGAGATTTTTTTTTACATTTCAGTCATTCAGCAGACACACTTGTCTGGAGCAACTTACAACAAGGATAGGGACTGGAAGGGAAAGTGCCTTGTTCAAGGACACAATGCTGGCTGTTGTGCTCTCATAGCTGAACTCAGTTTTGTTAAATGAATGTGTAAAATTTACAACGCACAGCAAAATGTAATTGTCTGTGTTTTTTAGCGAGTGGCTTCATTGATATTGACAGTCATATTGCACATTGTAAAACATTAATAGTCAATACTCTTCAAAGCAAAAGAACTACAGTTTTTGGATAATTGACTTTAAATGTCACATAGTATAATGAGGACTTTTAACACAACACAAAGCAATTAAACATGAGAGAATGTGGATTTTTTGCATTATAATGTACATGACATTTTCACTGACATTGTTACAGCTTGCTGCTTGTCATCTCAAATCACATAGTGTTTTAAAAAGTACTGTTTTGGTGAAAACTCACCCAAGAAATGCAACAGTCAAAGTGCCATTATTTTGATTCTGTAGATCTTTGCTTATCTTTTTAACTTAAAATAATGTACAGTAATTAGAACGACTTGCATTTTCAAGAAACTGCAATGAGATTGCGTTGCAGCAATGGTGTGTGATGCAAAGCGCACCTGTGTCTCAATAACTACAGACTATTTATTTGGAAAACAGACTCATATACAGATGTCACAGATGTTACAGAAATCGTAGGTGTACTCCTCCATGTAATAATGAAATGTAGTTGGCACACCCCCCCTCCGCACACTATACCCCGTGGCGTGCTATATGGCATGTTTTTTACACAAGATAACTACAGTCATTATTTTTGTTCTGTAGTGTTGTTATAGACCAGCTATTCACAAAGTGGGATACGAAATAAATTCTGGTTCAACATATATTTTGATATTCAAACGTGCCTATATGTTATTAAAGTGATGTTTTCATGTCTGAATAGTCCAGTCTTACTGGTGAAAATAATCACCAACTAGTGTCTGGATAAATATCAACAGAATGTCAAATATCAAGTAATTGGCATCCAACCAGAAAAACTGGTAAATTGTTTGTTTTTATTGAGTACTTGAGAAAAGAGCTCCAGTGGGCAAATCAAAATATACAAACTGGACAATTACCGTATGTAACTCTAAAGTACAATTAAGTTTAAAAAAGAAGGAAAAATAATATACAGTTAGATAACATATCCACTTATACAGCACATATAAGCTAATAAAATTACCACCCAAATCTTTTGCATTATTGACAACAATTTATAATTTTACTGGACAGATTAACTATTACTTCACGCTGTTTGTGGAATTCCAGTGGAGATCAACCGGCCTGTAGCAGAGGCGGCAGGCTGGGGCAAGACAAGGCTATCACCCCCATGAATAAGGTTAGCTCTCCCATCGTTTGAATGGTGGCCAACCCTCCCTTTCTCTTGCCTGAAGTGCTTGAAAACATATTTAAGAAACAGTATGGGAGATGCTCAAAACCGTAATGATGTGCAGTTTGAACAATCCGTCATGAATCCTTTTATTAGTGACTCGTTCAATTGTGTCGATAATTTAATATAATTTCGTTATAAGTACTCCTCCAGCACAATACTCAAACAACAAGGCTGTTTGTTTTACGTTTTCTAAATTAAATAGATCGAGCTGCTTCTGCACCATCAAAAAGACACGTTTAATGTGATAATTGATGTAGCTACATTATAATGAATTAATTAATGCCAATACAGGACACCAGGTGCATCACCAGACTTTCAAAACAATCGGGGCTCAGATGACCCAGGGCTGAGGGGAATGCATTTGTTTAATTACATTACATACATTTTATGTAGGATATTTCATTATTTGTAATTACAGCGCAAATGAAATGAAGAACATTTTTCTTATGACGAATGCTATTAGTCTCAAGTCAAGTACAATAAATATCTATTTATTTCTATATCATATTTTATTTTTTAAACGCGACTGAAATGAATACCATGCTTTGGCAGCGCGCAACTGCAGTGTCATGTCAACTGTTTACACTGAACAAAATTATAAACACAACACTTTTGTTTTTTCCCTCATTTATCATGAGCTGAACTCAAAGATCTAAGACTATTTCTATGTACACAAAAGGTCTGGCTTTTGTGGGAAAAAGACCCATAAAAAAAACTGCTGCGCAAGGGTTAACTAGCTAGCTATATTGCGTTGCATATGGTGAATAAGGCGGATTTATAATTAATCATCAGATCAGCCAACAGTAGATCAAAATCGGTACTGGCACCAAACGAGTGCTGAATATGTCCATTCGAATGCACAGTCATTGATTGTGCACATATACTTGTCAAAATACGATGCCTATTCAAAACGATACAAAGAAGAAGTTTTTTTACTTCCACATTTAATTAAAAGGCATTCATGTTAAAAGGCATTCAAGGAATATACGTTGCTAGTGTTCTCAAACGTGGTTTTCAAAGTAGACTATTTCTGATGTTGAGTCAGACGGTGGCGAAAAGAGAGAAGAACATTAGGCTATTCTGACTCCTCGCGCAAGAGAATAATTCTGTTGTTAAAGACGAAATCCCAGGTTTTGCAGTTAATGCTTTTGTTATATTTATATTAATTGTTGTATTTGTATATTGATTTTGAAACATGATATTTATCAAGTGCTTCAGGAAATGACGTCGGATATTTGTACTCCTGTTGTGCATCACCAAATCCGATTGCTTAATAAAAGGACAACTATCAAAATGCACAGACTAAATGTTTGTTTTTAAGCAAAACCCAAGGGTTTGTTTTACAAAACAGATTATATAGGCGAAGTTGTATCAAATACAAATCGTAGTATGCCTACTAAGTGTTTTCGCCATTTGTTTGGCATTTTGTTTGAACAAATTTAAATATTTTGATATATTTATTTGAGATTTGAAACAATTTTGTGTATGAAGAAGTTATGTTAAAAGTGTGTTCCTTCAGTAATGTCATTATTTCCCCCAAACAAATCATAATAACTATAGCCAGCAACATAGAGCCCTGTATTTCACTGCTGGTTTGATTCTAAAGCTAAGCAGGTTTGGGCCTGGTTAGTCCCTGGATGGGAGTGGTGACCAGTGGTGTTGGAGGGCCAGTATGGGGCAGTCTTCCCTCTGGTCTAATGATCATTCCCAATGCCCCAGAGCAGTGACGGGGACTTCTGCCTTGCGTAGGGTGCTGTCTTTCAGGTGAGACATTAAAACACGTGTTCTGACTCTCTGTGGTCACTAAATATCCCATGGCACTGTTCATAAGAGTAGGGGTGTTAACCCCGGTGTCATGGACAAGTTTCCAATCTGACCATCATGGCAACCTAATCATCCCTATCTCTCAATTGGCTCATTCATTCCCCTCTCCCCCGCCTCCCCCTCCCTTTCCCCAGGCCATTGCTGCAAATGAGAAAGTGTTCTTAGTCAACTGGCCTGGTAGAATAATGGTTAAACTAAAAACTAATAATCGGTCGATTAATCGGTATCGGCTTTTTTGGTTTTCCAATAATCGTTAATCGTATCGGCCTTGAAAAATCATAATTGGTCGACATCTACAAAATATCACCGTACGGCACCGCCATGCAGACACACCATCAAACTCAATCTTCCACATCTTCAAGATGCAAGGCGACTGCAGATGCTTTTTCAGTTTAGTGTTCATTGACAATAGTTTGTGTGACATTATTCTATCTACTGAGCTGTCAAAGCTTTTCTTGCAATCCCATAAACCCATAGGTGAAAGCAACATATTAGCTCCTCCTTGGTGGTACATCAACTTTCGGTTCTGGTGCCGTACGGCAAAGCATCGCACAAGTTGAATTATTTCAACCCTTATGACATACTTGCCGAACCGCATCCACAGATTTGCCTCAGCGATGCGCATTGCTTCCAGTTTGCCTGGTGTGAATCCAGCATAAACCCTTTAACAAAGCTAGTGGCTCAGCAGACTTCGTTTTGATTTATGAAAGTAAAATTAATGTATTTTAGAGACAATATAGTAAAAAACTCATTGGGTTTGTGCCAGGGGCACTATTCAGCATGATCATATCTCATCCAATACGAGTGTATGGATGTGTCATACCTTTCATACCATTCATCAAAAGGTTGGAGTCATAATAAGTTTGTTTAAATTACGTTACATAAATGCCTTTTTAAAAACAGTCAGATGAATACTGTAGATGGCACCCAGATTGACATAAAAGCCCACCCGTGTAAATAGTACAGTAGGCTATATGAATCAAACAGCATTCCACTCAAATTACCGGTGATAAGCAAAAAATATGCTTCTAAATATGATTTAATGAGGTTAAAATACAATTTATTCAGCAGGACAAATATCATGGCATTTATTTAGGATACATTTTGGTGCTATTATGGATTAGATGCCTATCAATGTCTGTTGAAAATATTTGTTTAAAGAACATTATATTTCTCAGTGCAATACACTTTTCTCCTTGGCAAAGTTTTACTTTTTACTGGTCATGTGAGTAACCACGGAGTGAGACATATGGATAAACCTCATTGTAGCTTGTGTTTCCCGCAGGTTCAAGAGATGAATCTGACTTCAGGTATTTAGAGGCAGAGCTGCCGACAGGAATCTGTGGGCCCGGGACAAAACTCCACATTTAGGGCCCCCTGCTAAATAAAATGACTGTGCAAAAACAAAATTTGGGGCCCCCCTCAGGACCGGGCCCGGGACAACATTCCCAGTTGTCCCCCCCTGTCAGCTGTTTAGGGGTTTGTTGATAAGCAAATCTTAGAGGCTGTTCACAAGCACTGACGCAAAGAACAAGTGGTATTTATCAATGGGGATTTCCTACCGGTGTGCGTAAAACGGTCATACGCATACGCACATTCTTAATTGTCTTCGTAAATTCAAATGTAGGATTTTTTGAATGCAAGATTGTTAATGAGGCCACGACTGTCTGATGTTTGGAAAGCATTTAATTTAGTTGTTGAAACCACTGGTGAATCCACTGAGAATGTAAAATGTAGAACATGCCGCACATTATTTTTATATGAAGGCAAGTCGCATCTTCTCTGTAGCAAGTATACTGATGCCAGTGCACACACTTTATACATACACAAAAAAAATCTGCGCGATGTACAATGGTGCACATTAATCGTGGGTGCACACTTTATGCGATAAAATGCAGTAGGTTGTTTTCATAAGATAGGTTTGATTATAGGACAAGTATTTGTATAGCCATTTTAAGATACATTAACAATTTCCAAAACATCTTTTTTTAAATGCACAAGCTTGAAGCAGTATTGGCAGTGCACAAAACAAATATGTTTTTAATTAGGCCTTATAGATCTAATATGACTGTAGATTCTAAAAATGGATGGTTTATTTCTCACCTCAAATGTGTTCTGAAACAGATTTTGGGAACTGCTATAGTGAAATATGCGACCCACCACTAATCTGGGATTATGGTCACAAAAGTAAGAAATGTTTTTTGTTACATTTTATAAAAGTCAAGATTCAGAGCTTTCAACTGGAATATAAATCACTGTTTTGGGGTTTTTGGAGGAACAATGTTACTTGTATAATGCTTTAGTTATTGACACAATTGTAACTGAAATTCTGTATATAAATATACTACTGGAACTATATAGGCTTCAATTTTTTTGTTTAAGGAATAGGCATATACACAATCTTTAAAGTTGGTAGGACAATAAGTTTATTTCCACCTACACTTTACCAATACTCCCATAAGACAAACGTTTTAAATTGGAATAGGTACGCCATTTTAAAAATGTATCCCTTAGCATTCTTTGTCTAAGTCACAGCTAACAATCCCACTTGAGACCTTATATCTCAGGCTGTGTACCACGCAAAGACTCAATTTTGGCTTCAGTTTGTGCTCATAGAAGAGTGGTTTATTTACAACTATAGTTTTAATGCTACCATAAGGCAAATGGTTTAGATTGTGATGATGCAAAGTTAAGTTTATTTCTCTATTCTTTAACAATACTACCATAAGCCAAATTATGTTTAATGGAATAAAATAAATTTGATTTAGATGTTAGAAATTCATCTCTTCCCTTGGTGGTGAAACCAAAAGTGAAAGTAAACACACCATATCTGGCACTCTTTCTAGGCTCATTTGTGCGTGCTACCATCTTGTTTGTTTATGCCACCCCTCTAGACCCCACTAGATGGCTAAAACTTTCCTCAAATCATTTTAAATGGGCAAATGTATCACTTAAAAACTGCAATTTAAAAAACTTATAGACGATCAATTACAAATCTACAAGTGCACTACATTTCAAAAGGACGCAATTGCTGCCACTGGAATGAAATCAATATAACAGTGATAACTGCAGGTAGTGATAAGGTGCCAAAAAAGAAGAAGAAAAAGATGCAGAAAAAAATGAAGAGCAATATGTGCGTGTGATGACGCAATCACATAATTAGCAAAGCAGTATGTTTTCTATTCTTACTTCCTTTCCTTCCCCAGTAAAACCACTGTTTAATGGAACTTTACAATTTGAAAGTTTTTCATAATAAATTCCTTAAATATTGCCCAGCAAAAGTTTTAAATTAATTTGGACAAAAAGCCTTTTGAGCAATCACCCTTAGGTCCACAAAGCCACAAAAGCCAAAACCCGAAAAATCACAGAATGCCTAGCACTACTCGGACCTAAAGAGGCATGGAGGCGTGTCGGGGGCTGAGAAACTTATCCACCTCCCAAGAAAATGATGTCACTCTTTCTCTACCACTCTGTTTATACTTGTTATAGATAAGCATATTTTATATGACAACCTTCATATACTTATTTTATAACAACAAAAATTGCCAACTGAAGGTGACCGAACAGATTTTCGGTGGCCTGTCAAATTTACTGTCTGAAAGACAGTAGTCAAATCAACCCAAACAACATCTGTAGAAGAGTGAAGTCTAAGACTCAGCAATGAGGTGGCCCTGTGCTGCTGGATGGCTAGCTGAGCATGCAGAGGTGTTCTTTACACTCTGGCAGAATGAGCGATGCAGGTCACTTAGCTAGCGGCCAGGACTCCAAACAAAGAAAAGGCCGTAGCAATGGGGTCCGCTGGATGAATTTGTCAATGTCTCGTGCCTTGAGGCAGCCAGCGTCGCCTGACCCTAACCTCCATTCTGAAGATAAATACCTCTGTCACCATTCACCTTCAGTCCCTGGACACAAATTTACCTTGTCATCCATCACCATTGCACATAGGTATCATTTTCTGAGCTAACGTAAAAAGGCTCAGGACCTGGCCTATGTAATGCCAGAATGGGCCTTGTCTCACAGTGGAGGCAAGCATACATGACAAAGTAGTTCAGAATCCTGATTTTATTTATGGTTATTAATAGTACAAAATAACTTGATCTCACACACTGATTCTCTCATGCCCTGTAAATACTATATACATAAATACATCTCTTTCTCTCTGCAGACTTCATAATAATCTGGTTGGTCTCTGTCTTTCGTTCCTCTTGCTATCTCTCTCTCCATCAGAACACACAGTTTCCAGCTGGATGAATGATGGACTTGGACATCCATTGCAACCCCGGGTCCATACAGAGTTCAAACCAAGGGAAGGTGCACGATGCCTAGGGTATTTGTTTCCTTTCAAATGGCCACAGCTGACAACCTGGTATGATAATGTGCCCACAGTACATCAACTCAATTGGCGCTTGAATCTGTCAGTATCCTTACAAATGGTGACCTTCTTTGGGGAACAAATCCTTTTTACTGCTTTCTTGTGTGTGAGTAGAGAGAAACAGAGAGACAGGGAAGGAGAGAGAGAGACAAAGAGAGGAGTGTTGACATATATCTTGTTTTTAGAGGCTTACCTGTACGCTATGGTACAAAATAATATCTCTAATCTATGCTAAAAAGTGCCTCCACCCAAGCCAAAGTAAGATGAATAGGCCACTTATAAGGTAAAACTATAATACCAGACAAATACAATGTATGGTACAATGCAAGTCCCAGTACAATACACAGGCTTCCACTGTAAGCAGATCAAAGTAGGCTCAAATCCCAGTGCACCTGTCTGATTAGGGTATTTTTGCAGTGTAATGTTATTAGCTGCCTGGTTAAGAGGTAACTGGCGTGCCTTGCTCTGGGGATTGCTTATTAATTGTTGTTTTCATGTCAGCGCCGCAGCATGCACCCGCTGATTTAATCAACTAAATTCGATGCTGTGGGACTTAAAGGACAAAGAAGGGACCCAAACATATTTAGTGCAGTCCAGATGCTTAGGATTGATGTATTTTATTAAACCCGTTTACCCAGGAAGTTCCATTCAGGGCCTGCTTTACAAAGAACACCTGCCAGCTCTGGTTTACAGTAGGCATGTTGTGAGATATTTTACAGGTCTACTGTAAACCCTGTTAAAGCATCCTTGCCATAAATCTAATTTATATTAATATGCGGGCAACTCTGCTGTACATTTACAGTGAAATATTCAAGAACAACAAATTGATTTGATATGATTTGGGAGTTAAAATTCTAAATGGTAAAATATAATCAAC
>JACXGM010001611.1:43159-53559 GCA_016801145.1 Umbra pygmaea
ATAGGGTTTTAGTTTACACTTTTATAGGGTTTTAGTTTACACTTTCATAGGGTTTTAGTTTACACTTTTATAGGGTTTTAGTTTTTATGCTTGTAGCATTTGAAATAAATTCCAAGATGATTTTAAATTGAAGGAATTTGTGACCACTAATGAAATTAAAAAAGATGATTGAGGAATATTTCTATAAAGAATGTGTTTGTATTCCTTGAAATGTGGGTTTATGTTTTTTGGAGGGGGTCCTCGTACGTTTATTGTTGATGAATTGTGTTCATGCTAAAGGGACCTTAGATCTCAGCCTGACCTCCTTGATAAAATAAAGGCTAAATAAAAAATAAGTAAAAAGAGCTCTGGTTGGTTCATCTGAGGGAAAGGGCCTTGAGATTCCCAATAATAAACCTGGGGCCTTGTTACCAAAGAGAGTTCCCCAGGGAGCCTACTAGCACCAATAACACCTTGAAAGCCAACTTACCTGAAACACGCCCCTGTGTTTAACACGCAGCTCCTCCCACGCCGCTGTGTTTAACACGCAGCTCCTCCCACGCCGCTGTGTTTAACACACTAATGTGTTTTCATTCTTTTAATATTTCCTGATGGCAGAGAAAATGGGGTGGCGTGGATAATGAGCTTTGCACCTTATTCAAAGACAGCGGGCAGAGAGCGGCTTTTTGACCAATCAATCACAGCACACTGTCTTCCATATGACAACAAAGCAATCTAGAAAATAAGAATGATGTTTGCGACATTGTAAAATTCGACACGCAAACCCCACCAACACGCACAAAAGTGACTTCGCGTATTGACGAAAGCGTCGACTAATCACATTTGCACCATGAGGTCTGAATCACCTATTGGGCTGTATTGGTGCAAATGAGAAATATTTTCCCAGCTGCCCATTACTGACTTGATTACCTGAGTGGTTAATTTGCCCCCTGGATATGCCCCTGGTTTTCTAGAGCTTGCTCATGGACAGAATGATAGAGATTAAACCAGGGAACCAACAACCTATTGAACAATAATCAGATGCCCTGACCACTAGATGAAATGAAAAGCAAAAGTTTGTACTTTCAAACAGATCAATAGAGTTAAGATATTTTCAGAAAACAATTATTATTACATCGTTTCCAGGCAGCAGTGAGGGGAAATTGCTCCTAAACCCAGTATCTTCCTCCTCCTCTTCCTCCTCCTCCTTCTTCAAAACAAGTCTGGTGAATTGCACGAGACAGCTAGGCTGATGTAGAGACGTGTGGACAGATCAGGGTGGATGGATCGATAGACGTATTGGTACACTCCAGCTGACATCAGCCAAACACTTTGGGCTTATTGGCGGAAACGTCACTCACTCCGGCCATTAGTCTGCATGCATCTCAGGTCACATGTCTTCAGTCTGAGACCGTAGCTGTAGCAAAGGCCAGCCTGCAAGGCACAGGAGACATGCCACAACACTTTTTTCTCACATGTCAAATTGCATCTCACTTGACGTCTGTTCAGAGGTCTGTGATGTGTCCACGTATAAGGTAAACTTGCTTATTTTGACCCTTTTGGAAACACTGCCAATATAACCGAATAGAATATCAAGATGCTGACTGACCAATGTTTCAGCAAATATGATTAGAGATATTCAAATATCCAATAAATCTTTAAATTGGATTGTTTTAACTGAACATTAATACATTTTATACTTTAGTCTAGAAAAAACTGCTTCCTTTAATGCTAACCCCACGTCTTGTTCTTCAATTGAAAAGGTAATGGCTAATCAACAAGGGCTTCCAAAAAAAACGTATTTAGTACAGACATTACTCCCCAAATTTCACCCTATAGCCTAATACACAAATAGCTCCCTACATTTTACCAGGTCATATTCATTTTCAACAAGGCAAGTAAAGACTTGGAATGGAATAATTACATGCTTCTCAGGGGGCCACAGAGAAATGCTTTATTACCTGATGACTTTGCCAACACAGCAGGAATGATGGGCCTCATATGGACATAATGGACTGGATTCTTTGCCTTTGTACAAATTACCTGTCAAGACAAGAAAGCATTTATAAATGACTTTTAGTAGCAAAAAACGCAAGGATAAGAGTAAACATCCCATATCCTTCTGCAAAAAGACATAATGAGCAGTTATTCGAACAAGGAGACTTCACACTATCTTAGTTTTATAACAGTTTCCAGTAGATGAATGACACTTGATGCTAGATTTGCACTGGCGCAAATTTTGGAATATTTCAAAGTGATGTGTTACACTTTTCCGGAAGATTTTACCTTGTTGTTGCACAGGTCTAAAGACAAACATGTAGTGCTTGTGGCTTTTGGACATAAGAGGTCAAAGAATGATTTTGACAAGTTTACAGAGCCATTTAGTAACTCTGCGGCAGAAATGGATTGCTTCATAAATTGTAATCATACTTCCCAAAATCTACTCAATCTGGTTGCCAGTCGACGCGTCAACTCATCTCAACAATTTGTCATTTTATTCAGCATGGAACATTATAGCAGCTTGCATATTTGTTAGCTAGCTAGCTATTGCTGACTGTCAACTGGGTGGCTCGGTTACAGTGTTAGATTGCTGATTTCCATGACTCTCAAAGTGAATGCAACCCATGTGAACACAAAACTCTAGCTATGGAACACTATTTGGTGAAGGGCGCTCACATGGTTCATCCGACCACATGTCGCCAAGCCGGTCGATTCTGTTCGCACTGCTCGTCCAACACAGAATCCTTTAGTTAGATCATGTGTGGGATGATTACGCTCACCAACTATACTTTCAGGCGCCTGATCTGCACACAAGGAGAGGCTGGAGAGCGACGTGGTAAGTTATCCAACTTATCTATCCCAAATCCCGAGAAGCCCTATGCCAATTTGCGCTGCCTCATGCTGGGGGTCCGGAAAGTCGGAAAAAGACATAGTCAGGCTCGAACCACTGACTATCATGACATAGCTTGTCCTGCAAGGCAACACCTTAGCCACTATGCCAGACAGACCCCGCCTGCAATCTTTACTTACAAATACAAAACTGAATGAATTCACCAGAGGTAAGAATAGGACGATGCATTGTTTCTGAAAGGCAAAACCTTTACACAGGAGTGGATTTAATAGACAAGAGACTGTGACTTTCTAGAAGACTCTGATAATCAAGCAGGAAATAGTTGTTTTTCTCAGTTTAGACACAGTTGACAAATGCCAGATCTTATAACCTATGGATAGGTATTTAACTTATCAGCAAAGTATATCAAATAAACTGTAGCAATCTTTTGCCCAACAGCATGGTCAGCGATAGCTGTGAAACGTCATCGACATCAGGTTGCTCCTGATTCAACAAGAAGTTGACCTCTTTGCATTCATCATAGGAATGTTACTGGATCCCACGTGTTCTTTATTTAGTTACTTTTCTATGCATTATCAGTTTGAAAACGTAAAATTCGTCAATCACCTTAAATGCAATGGAAAGTTTTCGTCAGGATCCGTTAGTGATTTCAAATGCCAGACATCTGTCAGTGTGTGAGACATGTTAATAACAAGTGTATGTGTTTTGGACTAAGAACATTGCAACACATAAGATTATGTTTGGTAGAAATCTTGATGCCAGACATTGAAGACATTTTCCCACAAGTGTAAATGTTCCACAATGTTATCCGATTTCTCAATTGGAAACTCACTAACACTTTACAGAATAATTTAACCTTAAACATTGAAATCATTCCTTTAAAAGTATTAAAGTCATGATAACCACCTGGGTTGTCCATCCTTAGGGCCCTATTATCACCACACTTATTAGTTTCTGACTCAACAGTCAAACGTGCAGCTAGGTAATGCGGCTATCTTTGATCGCTCATCCGCTTGCTGACACAAATCCTTTCAAGCCCCTGGCCGACGATGCTCTTCTGGTAAGGTAATTAGCACTAATTAAAAGGTTTCCAGCTGCTTTAGGTAGGTCTAAAATTACCCACATTCCCAATCGTAGCACTGTAATTCCCCATGGAGCTCTGGTCAAATGTAGTTCACTTTTTAGGTGATAGAGAGCCATTTGTGCTCTTTGCCCCCCCTCCCCCAATTTAGGCATATATTGTCCAGGCAGGTGCCTCACTATACCACCATGACTGTTGACCTGTCATTCACATTCCAAGAGGCTCATCTCTTGTTCACAGTCTTGTGATCAAGGAGATTATCTAGACCTATTGTGTGGATGTGATAAAGAACGAGATGGTCAACTGTTAGAGGCCATGGGAAGCCTGTTGCAAAGCATTTTCACTTCCACATTTATCTGTTAAGGTCCTTCTCAGGCATTGTAGTTGTAACTAAACGTTGGGGCAAATACACGCAGTCACAACTCCTTTTATAATTAACATTTTATTTAACCGATTTATCATGCCTTGGAGAAGGGATGGTGTGAAAGGGCATGAGGTCAGATTTGAACCAAATGTAAATCTTACATTTTTTTGGGACTCAGGGGTTTACAAAGCTACATACCCTAGGGCACTTCATGAAGTAAGTCTGACATTGGATTTTATGTCAGCTTCTCAGTTGAAGTTGGCCATCTTGGTGACTTTTGAAAGCTGGAGACAGTTGTACATTGGGGTTTTGGGTAAACAAACCATTATATAATTTATATTTAACATTTTTTTAAACATACTGCTACAGATCCTAACATTGTTTGGTTATCTAAATTGGACTATGGCATTCAGTGTTAGTGTTAATAATCTGGATGGTAAATATGTGCATCACTGCAAAAGATTGTCACTGACATTTTAAATCCTCTCTTGGGAGTTTCTCCATCGGAGCTCACCAGAAGAGTTTAAATAGGTGAAGTGGTATGAAGTGGTCTGTATTGTCTAAACTGATATAACACAGTACAGGTAAAAATGTAATATGTAAATGGCATCTACATTTTTAGCATGGTTCATTTCATGATGCACAAAACATTTGAATTTTCACATTTGTATGCCAATCCAGTGCAAATCCAGTGCTCCAGTATGGTGGTTAATCTTATTGGACCAGTAAATGTATTGTTCCGGTTTAAATTGCGCAGGTAGTGGTCACATACAGTTGTTCCTGTGCAGGCAGTCATTCTTAATCTGTGTAAAATCCAGTTGGAATAATCACTTTGCAGGCCAACGTCATTGTAAAAAGATTTTAACCCCAGATTTTTTATTTTTTATTAATGGTTCACAACAGATGAATGTTTCTTTACGGAAATATAACATCATAACATTTTTGGAAACACTGGGCCCTATTTTAACGATCTGAAACGCAAGTATCAAACGCGAAACGCAAGTTACATTGTGGGAGGGTCCCGGGCGCTGTTGCTATTTTACTGGCGGGATAAATTCTTCTTGCGCCCGACGCATATCTAAAATGGGTAGGTCTAAAGTAGCCTCATTAGTCATAGGTGTGGTTTGGGCGTAACGTGCAATAAACCAATCAGATTGTCATCTCACATTCCCTTTAAGAGCAGGCGCGCTTGTTCCATGGCAGATTGCTATTATAACGGCGATTTTCTATTGATTTACAAAATGTAAAAAAAGAAATGTCACAAGACATAGCCTACTTTCCGATGTTTTTGACTCACTCTCACTGAATCACGGGGTTATGAATGGATGGTAATATTTTTGGAATGTAGTCTAACATTAGACTGAGATTACTCTTCTGTCAAATAAGCTTTCCACTCCCATTCTGCATTTCTGGGCATTTAAGTGGCTGGCACGCATTTCAACATCACGTCTCCTGAAGTCCTCTAATATTTCCTAATTAATGTCATCAACACATCCATGAGTCATGGAAATGTTGAGTAAAATACAACAACCCACAAAGAATGCTGTGACTTGAGTAGTGTACCTGTTCTATCCAAACACCTGACGCACATTTTCAGTGTGCCAAATGTTCGTTCAATTAGGCTACACTGCGTGTTTGAGTGTGTTTTTGATTAAACAGCGTTTTACGCACTTGCTGGCATCATAAATTGTGTCATCATTAACCATGTCTTTAACAGATAGCTGTTGTCCCCTTCACAGCCACCCATCCAAGGGGGGATTCCTCATTGCAAAGTTGCCATAAATGAGTCGTGGCTTCAACCTGAGTAATTCTGAGTAAAGACATGGGTGATTGTACTATTAGCATCGCAAATTACGTGTGTATACTTGTTGATTGAATGGGTTCCCTTGAGGTTGATGTAAATCAGTGCAAATAATTCATTATGAATAATTTGAGTAAATGTGTACACTAGATGTATACCTATTTTTCACATTTTCGGACACCATAATGACTTCCTTGTGTGGTAATATTTTTCCTTCTAATTATGTATTGCAATAATAAAAAGAACTGCTGCATTTGTGTAGATGAGAGGAGCAAAGTGTATTTGCGTTGTGCACACTCTACATTATGGTTAAGCATGCGCCCTTAAAATAGCATTTGAATAACACGCCACTGACTTTAAACCAGGTTTTTCCTGGTCAGTGGCGGATTTGTTTTCGGGGACTGCAAGATAGCACCAGGGAACGTTTGCGCCGGAACACGCCTCTTCTTTTCGCTGAACCGCCCAACAAACGCAAGTTAATTCCCTAATTTACCGACGCGCGTCTGTGGAGGGAAAAGTCCCATATGCGTCGGGTGTAAGATAGGAATGATACATGCGTTTGTGTAAAAAGTCAATTGCGCTGGGTGTAAGATAGTGTTTTCGTAATGTGAGAGGCTGTACAATTGTTCAAATGCTGATTACAGAAAAAAGTGTTTCAGACATAGTGAAAAATTTAGGTACGGTAAACATAACAGAGGGCTAAAGTCAAAAGAAATATCATCCATCCCTACTCATGTAATATCGTTGAATGTAATAATTAATTACATGTTGGCATGTTGTCAAGTAGTCCGCTTTGAAACAACATACATCCTTCTGCTCTATTGTTTAAAGAACAGCACGGCTTACAAAGACACACAAAGAGCTAAGCAAGCAGAGTCAAATTCCCGGATGGATCCCTACTGCTGTCAACACCATTACCTGCCATTTCCTAACCCGCTTCAGTAACACGTCAAGTACTCGTTCTTGTGTAATGAGCCAAGACTTTGAAAAGATTGCCACTTCAAAGAGCTCTCCTGAAAGCTGTAGCCCTTGCTGCCTGCTGACATGTCAAGCTGGGATTAAATGTTCCCTCATAATCAGTTATTTGTTTTCAAACAGGCCCATTGTTTATCTGCACCTCGGGTGACGCCAATCAAAGGGAGACGGAACTCTGACAAGCAATAAAGAATGTAGAAGTCAACCGCCATATAGCCAAAATTTGATGTGTATGGATTTTTATACTTCTACAAGTTTATTTTATGTCATTCACTGTTTTGCACATTGACTGATTGTAGACTGGTTTAATGGAGGCAAATATACTTCTACGGAAATCTTATCTGTCAAAGCCCTGAGTGATCTATCCAGAGTTTAAACTGAATTTAACAAGCTAAGAGCAAACACTTCACTCAAGTGAGTGGTTCATCGCAATAAACAGAAGCACTAGCTGAGATCTAAGAAATATGTCTGACCCTTGTGATAACATTGTGATGCTACAGTACTGAAATGTAATCTCCTCCTGGATTTCTAATGTTCTACCAGGACTTTGTGATGTCAGTTAGACCAACCTGTAAAATATGGTCTTGTTTTATGCTCCTCTAACATACTACCAACAGTCCACCAACTTTCCACCAACACTCCTCGGTACACCACCTAGCACATTACAAGCACAGAGTAAAATTCTGATTTCAGTTATGATAAATACTTAGTAAGGTCACTCTCACCAAAGTCTGTAGTCACTTTTAATTGTCATAACACCAGACATATACACACAGTATACTGGGGAGCAGGATATATCATGGTTACTGTATATCAAGGTTACTGTATATATCATGGTTACTGTATATCAAGGTTACAGTATATCAAGGTTACTGTATATCATGGTTACTGTATATCAAGAGTACTGTATATCATGGTTACTGTATATCAAGAGTACTGTATATCAAGGTTACTGTATATCAAGGTTACTGTATATCAAGGTTACTGTATATCAAGAGTACTGTATATCAAGAGTACTGTATATCATGGGTACTGTATATCAAGAGTACTGTATATCAAGGTTACTGTATATCAAGGTTACTGTATATCATGGTTACTGTATATCAAGAGTACTGTATATCATGGTTACTGTATATCAAGAGTACTGTATATCAAGGTTACTGTATATCAAGGTTACTGTATATCAAGGTTACTGTATTTCATGGTTACTGTATATCAGTGTTACTGCATTTCATGATTACTGTATATCAACATTACTGTATATCAAGGTTACTGTATATCAAGTGTATTGTTTTTCAAGGTTAATGTATTTCATGAAAAATGAGTGAGATCACTAAGCAGTTCTTACAGTAGTGCATTTTTTACATCCTAAATGGTATCCTATTTTCTTACTTAGGGTGCTACCTTTGACCTGTGTTATGCAGCGGAATGCTGACTGGGACTAGGCCCATTGTTCCAGTTGGGATTAAAGAAGCATTGTTAATCACACTGAGTCACACAAGTCCTAATAGGTATAACAGGAGAAGCTGCCTCCATCTTGTCTTAGGCTAACAGGCCTTTGTCCAAGCAAGGCAGTAAAGTTTCATGAGCCCGGCCCAGCGCCTCCTGACTGGCTGGGATGTTCAGTGGAGACAACAGGGGGCGAGCTTCCTAACTTGTGTCCCAAATGTCTCCTGATATGAGTTACTTCTGACCAGAGACCCATAAGGCTTCTACAGTATTAGCCTTTCTCAGTAGTGCTCTTGATAGGGAAACAGAGGGCAATTTGGAATGCAATCCCAGTTTCCTTTACAGAGCACGGTATGAATGACAGTAAATCTTCAAACAGTTTAGCCAAACAAAGGCCAAGCAGTTTAACCAAGAAAGAAAAGACACAGGAAGCAGTTAGGAAAAGCCACATAATTTAGCAGGACCCTGACCTCGGGTGGCCCTCACTGCACCCCTGTTCCCTTTGTAGTGCACTCCCTTTGTCCAGGGCCCATAATGGCAAGCTCTTTTAAGGAGTGTCCTCTAGGAAAACGGGATGTTTTTTAGTTTGCACACAAGGTCAACTGCATCACTTGGAAAGAGCAGCAGGTTTTTCCCGGCTTGAGGATTCAATCTCACAACTTTGCTTCCTTATCACTGCTACAGCCCGCAGGCAGGCCTTAACAAGGTTACCCATGATGCATTTCACTAGAGCTGGGAAAAAGAAAGACAGAGTGTGAGTGAGTGAGGAAGGGGGAAGCTGCCACGAATGAAAGATCACCATAATGGGTTTAGGTTTATTTTAAAGCGAAACAAAATGGCTCAATTTGACCACTAAGCCTGCCAAAGTGGATGGGAGTGAGCTACCTGAGCAACAATCAAGAGGACAGCCTCACCCGGCATTCACTCCTGTTTTTGAGGAAAGCGAAATTGAACGCCTCGCATCGCTCTTCAGCCTAGAACTCGTTGCTCTATGGGCGTTTCATGGGAAATGTCAATCAATCACTTGAGTATCGGTGATATACAGTCTGTTTGATTCTGTCAGTGCGTGTTTCTTTCTAGATGCTATATGGCAGAGTAGTTCAAGCTAAATGTAGCTAACTTTAGCCAGTTAGTATAACATTGACAGTCAATAGCTCTAGGTAAACACTTGTAAGGAATACAAACAACTTCAGCAAGCTGTTCAGCAAGTGGTTTTATTTGTTGGGACATCGTTACTAATGTAAAGTGTGATCATACAATAATAGGGTAGCCAGACACTTTATGTATTCTTATCTATTTTTCGACTATACAAAAAGTATAGTCACCTTCTAAACAAACTTTAGTCAAAGTCAAAGTCAAAGTTGTTTATTTGTCATATGCATCAGATAACATCAAATCATCCTATGCAGAGAAATTCTTTTGACAAGGCTCGACACATCTACACAGAGGGCTTAAAAAGGTTATATACAATGTAAAGAATTTTTAAAACGATAATAATAATAATAACAAAATACACTATTTTACTGAGCAGTGGTCCGGGGAGTGTACGACAGCAGAAGTAATAAATATTATAAAATATGGCATGGAAAATTACTTTTAAAGGTGCATTGAATTCTGCTACATCAGATGTATGGAAAAAGTGACCAGAAAATGTCAGGGCTCAAGAAATTATTTGTGATTTGTGATCAATGTTCCATGTTTAGCAGCCGAATGGCCTGCGGAAAGAAACTGTTTTTTAATCTGGTAGTCCGTGCCTTGATGCTCCGGTAACGTCTACCAGATGGCAGCAGTGAGAAAAGGTCACGGCCTGGATGGCTGTGGTCTCTTAGAATGTTCTGTGTTTTCCTCAGGCATCGCTTGTGGTAGATGCCTTGCACGGAGGGGAGACAGCAGCCTATGA
>JACXGM010001612.1:12889-53288 GCA_016801145.1 Umbra pygmaea
TAACATGTCTGTCAGCTACATAAACTGAACCATCTATCATAACATGTCTGTCAGCTACATAAACTGAACCATCTATCATAACATGTCTGTCAGCTACATAAACTGAACCATCTATCATAACATGTCTGTCAGCTACATAAACTGAACCATCTCTCTGGCAGAAGGTGTGCTTGCCCTTTGAGTGGTGCATGTTGTGTTGAAGTTTGTATTGCTCTAAAAGTTCATTTATTACAAACAATTGTTTATTGTTGTTGGGGTGGGTAAGTAAAGTAGCTAAGAATGCAACCACACTAATGGAGAATTAAGGAAGTGAATGTGTTTTCATTATTATCAGTAACATTCATTAATGTAGATTAGTTGGACTAAAATGTATGATGACTAGCCAGCTTTGTAGTAATTAGAAGCTCCATTGCCCTTTACATGTGGCTGGCTAGTATAACAAATAAATTGTGCAAAGCAAATCACAAGTTACAAACGGCTTTCAAATTGCAAAAATAATATCCATTAGCTAATCTTGCGGAGACCATGACTTCCTGATGCTGAGTTAGGAACTATAACAACAAAATCCCATAATCACAATAAAAGGTTACCGTTTGAAATGAAACAGTTATCATGAAAAGATTGTTTCAAAAGATGCATACATTTCTGAAGCAACAATACTGTATAGGAAAATGTACACAATGTATTATTAACATTTAAGTACTATTCTACAGAGATAGAGTATAACATCAAATGGAGTTCAAAGAAGAGCAGGAAATAGGAGTAATATAGAAATGTTATATCAAATGGATGAAAAACAGTTACACAAATTAATACACCTAATGTAAATTCAGTGTTCTCTTATCAGGTTCAGAATGTCATTCCAATCATTCAAGCGTTAGTTCTTCATCTCAATGAAGTTACAACGAAATCATTCTGATCTGTACTTTCATTCTTCAATTGATTTGTTAAGAAGAAAAATGTAGAAAAATAAAAAGGTGCTTTCTTTTTCTTAAACAGAATCAGGACAAAAACCAAAGCTAAAAAGAAAACAAAGATAAATGGGATCTTTGAAAGGATGATTGACAGATTGGATTCAGTGATAATGACAAGATAATGGTTGTATGAGGTTGGGCATATTTTAATGCAACCATCATGCATGGAAAGTCTACAGTTCTCAAACGAGGGAGATTTTGGTTTCCCAGGTATACTATATCCATATACAGTGGGCTCCAAAATTACTGGCACACCTGAATGGCAATGGACAAACAATACTTAAAAAATATAAACAACATAATTAGAGATAAACTAAAAAAACACTGTACTTTCTACTGTTGCAATGGAATCAACCAAAATCATAAAAATTGTGAAATTTGTTTTAAACAAGATCAAGGTTTCATAATTATCCGCACTCCTTATTCAGTACTTAGTGCAACCACCTCTGGCAAGGATAACAGTATGGCATCTCTTTCTGTAATGTTTGACAAGATTAATGAACACATTTGGAGGTCCTTCACATTCTTGGTTTTGTGAATACCAACTGGTCACTTCAACTCAGCCCACAGGTTTTTGATTGGATTGAGGTCAGACGACTGAGATGGCCAAGGAAGAACATTGATTTTGTTGTCACAACCATTTCTGCGTGGGTCTTGAGGTATGTTTTGGGTCATTGTTTTTTGGAAAGTACATCTACAGCAAAATCCAGGCTCATTATGCCATCAATCCAGCCCCAAAACATCACTGACCCACCACCCTATTTCACCGTGGGTTTGAGGTGCCTCTCCTTGTATGCATCTCTGTTTCAACGCCACATAGCCAATGCTGTATCTGACCTAAACTTTCAAATTTGGTCTCATCTGACCAGAGCACCTTCATCCAGTCATATTTTGAATGACGTTTGGCAAACTCCAAGTGTCTCTGAAAGGGCTTTCTTCTGGCAACCCTTCCAAAGAGGCCGTGGTTGTGTCTGATGGTGCTTTTTTAAACCTGGTGACCCTAAGTTGCTACCAAGGCCTGCAATTCTGTTAGGAAAAAATTATTGGGGATTTTGTTGCTTCTCTCATCAAGCTCCTCCCTAACCTGAGGGGCAAAATGCATATGCGTCCTCTACCCGTGAGGTTTTCAACTGTTCCATAACTTTTGACTTTTTCAATAATTGCCCTGACAGTGCTCATTGGTATATTCTATCGTTTGTGTATTCTTGTAGAATTCTTGTAGCCATTACCAGATTTATTTGAAGGTCTATGACCATCTGTCTCTTTTGAACTGCCAGTTTTTGTTTTCTTCATGTTGTTGGATGACAAAGGGACACTGCATTCGCGTTACCTCATTTTTATTCCCTAGTGAAACAGCATCTGATGTAATAGCTCAATATAATTACTTAAGACCTAGATGAACTTAAATAAATGGAATTTAATTCCTGGTTTGATTTTGGTAGATGTTATTTACAATATTCTTTAAGAGTGCCATTGGTTGTGAAACCTTCATTTTGGGGGACATTGATATTTAATTTAATCAATTCATGGTTTTGGTTCTATTCTCACATTAATAAAGTACAGTATTTCTAACATGTTGTTATTTCGAGGTTATCTGTAATTGTATTGCTTATACAGTATTGTTTGTACATTGCCAGTCAGGAGTGCCAGTATTTTTTGAGTCTGTAAGATGTTGTTTCTAGGAATGTCATCTTTTTCTTTAGTTAATGAAAGGAGGAAAAGGTACCTTCTAGGAATGGCTCACCTATGCTATAGTGTTGTGGAAGGGTTCATATGTAAATGTTGTAATGTCATCACACTCTGAAAACTCTAGACTGGCAATAACAGTTTTACAACAGTGTTTTCTAAAGGTGAAACACTTTTGAAACCAACTGCAATCCTTTCTTTAGCAGACACAATCATCTCTAAAACCAATCAGTCTGTGCAGTGCTTTTACCAGAACCATTCCACTCACAGGAATAGTGCTTACAGAAGACAAGGGGAAACTGATTGAAAATAACTGATACTTCCTAGATCTGGCCCAGGAAATAGGGTTGGTTCAGCCATGGTCGGTGGAGCTTAATTGGGGACGCCGGGCTCGCATTCCGTTCGGGACCGGAGTGAATGGAACCGTGTGTAGCACATCAAACCCACTGTGTGATACCGTTCCGTTTCCCCCAGTCCGGATGGTACAACGAGCCTAGTGTTCCCAATTAAGATCCATTCACTACGGTCCAGAACATAATGCGAGCCCAACGTCCCCCCCGTCGGATTGGTCAGTGTCTTTGTGGGGCAATCTATGAACAAGTGTACCAGTGAGCCATCCATTACAATGTGAGCACGTTAAAATGTATGATTTTAGTTTAAACATTTTGACTGATGCTTGTTATTTTCCCTTCAAATGCATAAACACAATAGCAATACAGGCAACCCCAGAAAAACTAAAATTTGAAAAGAAACATTTATAGATTTTTCAGAAGTAAATTGTAACCTTTTTACAAGTTGTTCTGTTAATTCCCTGGAAATAAAGTCATGATTAAAAAGCAACTAGTACTTAAATACTGAGTATTTAGTAATAAAGGTTTATTAGATATGAACATTCAATAAATATACAAATGTGTATATTTTGTGTAGGGTACCAAAAGATTTGGGGATTTCCTTTTTGAAAGAACATGCATTTCACGCAAATTATCGCTATTTCACAAAGTTGTATCAAGCGCATATTGACGTAGCACTCGACCCTGTTCTCCCTGAGTGAGAGAGCTGACTGATAAAGGAGACCATCAAATAATTACTTCAAACTATTTTGGAACATAGACAAATTATAGAATTTTATTGTTCCCCAAATTTAGTTGGATTCTTTGTTAATGTGTAGGTTCTGCAATTCCGTTCACGTTCTCCGCAATGCAGAAATCGTAGGGCCATATCAGCAGTGTATTTACTAATCATACCTCTGATTATTTGTTAACTCCTGTCTTTTCAATATGGAAATCTCACAAAAAACTGCATTTGAACACTTTGTTTGCAATGGGAAGTAATAGTACATACCCGTAGATAAAAGAATGTGTTTGAACCACTCTGGGCAGCATTTATTCTTTTGTTTTACAATTACATTTAATGCTGGTGCAATAACTAAATAACTGTTCCTGTGTTTCTAAAATTTTTCTTCATTGTTCAGTTCCATACAACAATATTCCCCCTCAGAAGGCCTAGGTACAGGCCGCTGTTCGTGACTGGAACGAGTAATAAACATGGCTAATTATTGACATTCTTAAAGACACCTGTGGCTGCTTTGCGTGATGTGCCTGTCTCATCTTCTCTTTTGTGTGCTGTTGGAGTCTAACAATATATATGCCCACCTTTGCTACCATGTTGTGTTGTTGTCATGCTGGGTTGCTACCATGTTGTGTTCTTGCCACACGGTGTCATGAAGTATTTGTTCGAAGTTGTGTTGTCATGCTGTGTTGCTGCCATGTTGGGAGGTCTCTACATGTATTGTGTTGTTCTCGCTCTCTCTTTTCAATGACTTCACCTGACACTATGTCTCTGTTGGATTATTGACAAAGAAATAATAGGATAATGGCCACAGATTGCACATTCTCAATTCAATTATTTCCAATATGAAAAATGTTCCATCATGCAGAGAACAGAGTCATTACTTTAACTGCACTCACAGTGGGAAAATAGAAAAATCTGATACTGTCCTCAGTTACAGGACAAGAGCAGACTAGGTACAGGCTTGTTTTGAAGGAGATAGGAGATAAAACCAGCCTTTAAAATCAGAATTTTAAATTGATATAAAATATTTACTTTTATATGTAAAAGCCAACTAATAAGACATGATGCACTAACTTCATTTATACACTGCAGTCCAATATACTATACTATTAGGAAAATTACAAGTCTTATTGTTTTGCTTATGTACTTAGACATAGTACCCCCCCCATTTTGGGGAATGAGCAGACAGACAATTATTTTAAATGTAATGTGCATAAGTAAAAATCCAAAACAACAAATGTTGTTTCATTGTCCAAATATTTACAGACCGCGCACATTAACAGTGAAAAATAATGAATCCTCAGTTAAAATCCTGTAACTACAGAAAATCCCCCTACTAGTACTGTATGTGGTGCAAGAGCTTTTAAAGAAAATATCCCCTGTTTATGTTTTATTAAAGATCTACAAAAGAAACTGAATCTTAAATGAGAAAAACCTGTAATTGAAATGCATAACATTTCTTACACAAGAGCCAAGTTTAATTCTCTTAATTTTATATTTAAAAAAAATGTTTTACATAATTACTTAATGGTTCACACTTTTATAATAGAGAGTTGGAGTGAAAATATGGATTCAACATTGAGAATCAATAGATAAAAAGGGAACATTGAGAGATTTGTTTTAAAACAGAAGTGACTGTTGAAATGGACTGCCATGAAGCTGTCGAACGTAAAAAAGATGAACAGCCCTCAAACAGAACCACTCAAACCTACATTATGACTATACCATCTGAGTGAAGTATAAACAAGCAGTTGAATGACACCAAATGTGCAGTAAGGCATTATTTTACTTCAGTACATTTGAAAACATACAGAATTATGCATTATTGCTTGGATTTCTAAATAAATATTAAAATGAGCTCCTTTTTGCAATGATTTAACTTGGGGCCTGATTATTTCTATAGATTAGCATTCTAAACCTGTACCGACACAGTAAATTAGCAAGTGTTCAGTTTAAAATATAAAATTTCTGGGGGTCCGCGTGGTGTGGTGGGCTACGTTGGTGCATTGCAGGACACTCTACGTCATGATAGTCAGGGGTTTGAAGCTGGGTTCTATGACTTTCCCCAGAACTCCTGGACGAAGGCAGTGCAAATTGGCATAGTGCTGCCCGGGATTTGGGTTAGAAAAGTCAAATTATCTATCCTGCCAAGTCGCTCTCCAGCGACTCCTTGTGTCCAGATCGGGCGCCTCCAAATTCAATTGGAGAAGTATATTTAGTCCCATGCTTGTTCTGACTAAAGGCTTCTGTGTTGGATGAGCAATAAGAAAAGTATCAGCGGCTGGACAATGTGGTTGGAAAACCATGTGCGCACCCCTCGCCATCTCACAGATCTGTCCAAGGAGTTGTAGAGCTGCCGACAAGGCAGGGTTAGTAGGAATTGGGAAGGGAGGAAAATGGGGAGGAAAAAATTAATAAAATACAGATGTCTAGTGTTAAATAAAAATGTTGAATGAACACTGAGTAAAATTCAAATTTAGTTGTGTAAATAGTATCACCACAGTAGCACAGTTCACATGTAAAAATACTCACACTAAGTAAAATCAATTAGCAGTAAAATAATTAAAAGTTATGAACTACTGATGGACTGATGCAATTTGCTTTCCTACATTGTTGGGTCATTTTGTTAAGTAGTCCTGTTATATAGTAAATTCTTTCAAGGTGCTTGCAGGATCTGCCATAATGTTTTGTTATTTCCCCTTTCAAACTGATCAAACACAGCATCAATTACATTGCAATTTGGGCTCTAAGGTGGGCAATTTAATACTGTGAGTGTTCCATCTGCAGACTTCTCCAAGTACTGTAGGTATTAATCATCTTTCGAGTTTAGCAGGTATAGCATGATGAAAGATAAAGGTTTTTCCAGTGAAAGATGAACATTTAATTTGAAATGACTTCTCACAGTTGAAATGTGTGCATTGGTTCTAGATAGCTCAATGGATTTCCTTCTGTTCCTTAAGGATGTGACCTTGAAATATTGTTATATATTATTTATGAGCACCTAAACACATACTGTTGAGTTAATTTGTCAGGTGATCTAAGACTTTTGTACAGTATTGTACATTAATTGACTTAAGGTTATTTCTTTTCCACAAAGATAAAATAACATGTTTTTCCTTTTCTTTTAAAGACAGATAATTTAGAAAAACTAATGAAATATGTTTGTAAGATGTACAGCACCTGGTATAAAATGAATTGTTCAGTTTAAAAGTTTTCTACTTTCAAGAATGCAGGATGTGGGTGAATAAACATTAAAGCTGTTGGACATTTGTCTAAATGGATATACACATTAAAATCCAGCAAGATTTTGACACACAGGCCTAATGAGGCCTGTAAAATATAACTATATATTTTATAATAACCTATAAAGTTTATATTTTAATCACACATATTAGGCTAAATCTACAGCAAGAAAGTCTGATATGTGACATTGTTAGCTTTGGAAAAACAACAAGAGACCACTGCAAATGTTTCTTAAATCCACCCCATTGAAAATGCCTGGAATGTGATCAAGAGGAAGATGGATGGTAACAAGCAAGCAAACAAAGCTGCTTTAATTTTTGCGCCAGGAGTGACATAGTCACCCAACATCAATGTGAATGGCAGTAGCATGCCAAGCAAACTATTATTATTCTACCAAATATTGATTTCTGAGCTATTCCTACGTGAATACATTAGTGTTTGTTGTTTACAAATCAATATTAACCTATTTTCTTTGCATTTTTTAGGTCAATGACACTGAAATATTTAAAACCTAATGATTGAAAGAAAAAACTAAATGTGAAAGAAATTAAATACATGTTTCTCCAAAAAAGTAAAATCTTGTAAATTCCCATTCATATTGTTTAAATGCCAGTAATTAAGTTCACCTGAGTGAGCATGAACACTTAAGTGGTAAGCCAAGACTATCTCTTGCACTGTTGTATGATGAGGTGACACCAGAGTTCGAAAGGAGGGGTTGTCTGTTGGGGTCCAGGACCCTCCATAAGTCATTAGGGACCCCACATAAGAACATATTTTTTTATATTGAGGAAGGTCCCAGAAAAATTTATTTTAACACTAAATAAAATCATTGATAATGAAAGTAAAAATGATAGGTCTTCGGAGAAGCTTTTGTATTTACAGCAGTAATTTATGTATTTTCCTTAACGCAAGGCAGAAATCAGGGCAGCCAAACCTTAGGATAACTTTGCTGTTGTTCGGGGAAATTGTAGACATTTCGTCTTAGTGAACACTGATTATTTACAGATGTCTTCATAAAAATGTATAACATAGCCGAAGGTTTTAACCATAATAGTACTTAAAACAATATGTTGCACCAAAGAGTACAGCTAAAATAGCCTGGGAGAACCCCGACGGACTTCCAGCTAATTTAGATTTGCTCTGAAAGCCAGTCTGGTCTAGAGCCCATTCAAGCCCATTTCCAATTTTTCCAAATCAAGGCACCAATCACAACCGTTGAGGCAAACAATTACAACGACGGGTGCTGCAATGGAACATCCACAATATCACTTGTTCAAATCAGCTATCGCGTCTGTTTTAAGCAATTTCAACGTTTCCTTTTTGTTAAAAACCGAGCAAAGAAAAAGAACTGAGAAGGGTCTGGTTTTAACCAGGCTACAGCTAAAAAGGCCAGCTGACCACAGCTAAACCCAGTCCAGCCATGTACAGCCCAGCTCAGATCAGCAAAGTACATGTCAGCTAAGTACAGTGACTTTCAATTCATGTTGTCATTAAATTGTTCTACTTACTTTGCTCCTCAGTGACAAAACCATATGAAACATTAACCAAATAATACAATAGCACGTGTAGCATAACAAACAAATAGACTAATAGATTATATTACAAGTCATTGTTAAAACTTTCACATTCATAGCCTGAATATATTATGTTAACTAAATAATCAACGCAATAACATGCCACTGAAATGGTCTGTGCATGGCCCTGTCCTAAACAAAGATGTATAAAATTTTATTGTTTCCCCAAAGGTTTTGATTTGGATTATGGATTGACTGCTTTGAAGTACAACTTCTACCAAATAGGTACAGTCTTTTCAGATATCATTATTAAAACCATTGTTTTACAAATCCATGTAATGTAAAAATGAACAAACCCTTTGAAGGTGCATGGTGCTGCCATAATGAGTACCCTTGGAGCCTCCAACTGAAAGTCTCAAACTATGAACAGATGCCATACAGTCACAAAAAAAGGTTGCGACAATAGAGCCTGTTGCTCTTATTTCAGCACTTATTTTCAGCACTATTTTTAGAACTATGTACCGGTAAAACATGCTCAGCGGGGCCTCCCGATGGCCAGGGATATTTTCCTGATAGCAGTCGTCATCAAATTAATTTACTCAGAGTCCGGAGGATGTGTAGAAATGGAGCATAGACTTTAATGTTTAAAGCAGAGTTCTCTGTAGAGCAAGCTACGCGTAATAACATAACATACATTTTTATACAGAGAATAATGTCACAACAAAAAACTTCACACTGATTTCCTATTAATAAATAGCAATAGTTTAAATCTCAACAATGGCTGCAACCTTGGATTCAACATAACTAGTACTGGTTAACTAGGCACCAGCTTGTCTTGGAATTCTATGTGTTAATCCCTTTCCAAGGCACAAATGGCTTTGGTATCACTTTTTATTGCGACAAAAGGCCTTAATGTCTGGCTGTTGTTCTCCGTTTGGTCATACTGGCCTTACGTACATTGGATTCCAAACACATCCTCTTTAAGAATGGAATGGTTTGGTAACATGCTTAGAGGAAGCATGTGTTTAATCTAAACACCCCCCAATGCTAATGGGTTGCCAACGAGGCAAAATAAGAATTGGACATGACAAATTAAGAAGGAAGAAACAAAAAATGACTCAGCGTGTTATTTGTGGCAGAAAAATTGAAGATGCCAACCTTCCTATCTAGCTAAGTAAGTTATGTAAATAACAATACCCATGAAGCTTCCGTTGAGATCTGAAACTAGAACTCATATGTAAACGCTACCAAACAAACGTATTCATGACAGAAATCTTGCTGAGGTTTCTCACTAATATGATCTCAATTAAACCATCATATGTCATATGTGTGAATGAGTGCCAAGTGATCTTGTAAAATGTAATAACTTTCACAGTATTTTGGAGGGACATTGTACCTATAACAAGGCTGTTTTATTTGCATAACTTCTTGGACTTGGACATCTGGGACCATAATGATAAAACAACCTCTAAGACCAAGTGAGACTACAGATGTCAGTAGTCTAAAGTGCTCACACTCGTACCACGTCACCAATCAGTACATTCAGTTAACCTGAAATGGACTATTACTGACACATAGTGGCACTAGACCGCTAGAAGAAATACACAATCCTAAATGACAAGTACATCAGTTATGTTCTCTGCTTAAAAAAGTATGCCATAGGTGGTGTAGGGGGTTTGCCTTTTAGCATTGATGCAGGAGTTTGCAAGTTCATATCCCTCGTAGCCAGTGTCGGCCCGAGCCTTTTGGGGGACCTAAGGAGAATTTGATTTGGGGGCCCCCTCCCACCATGCGGAGTTACCTATGCACTCGATTGGGGCCCCTTTGGTGGCCAGGGGGCCCCAAGCAACCGCTTAGTTCGCTTATGCCTCGAGCCGGCCCTGCTCGTAGGGATATCAATTTCTTTTCATTTTCTTTACAGAGAGTGCCATTAAACAAATGTAATTGTATTATTAGAGAATGCATCTCTTAAATTTAACTAAAGCCTATGTGTTTACAGTATGTATTGCATTGAAATTCATATCCAACTACGATGTGATCAGTCACTTTTTTTGTAGCATTTTTGTTGCGTTTTAAAAATGTAGAATCCTGTGTGAACACACCCTTCCTATATAGTTTAGAGTATGGCCTGACACCATTTTAAGAAAGCATAGAGATATCGTCAAGTAGCCTATCCATATCAATGTTTTCAGTTCATTCCAAATATTTTTAATCAAAAAAGAGACTGCCATTAAACAAATGTAATTATATTATTATATAATGTATTTCTTAATTTAAATAAAGCCTGTTTGTATTTTGTTATTGATTACTGAACGAATTGCATCCAACTCCGAACAGATGCGATCCATAGTTTGTACAGTATAGCCTAATACTGTTTTAGGAAAGTGGCATCAAAATATCCTGCATCTCTATTCTCCGTTCTACTGTAGTTCAATAGACAAACGATGTGTACTACATGCTCCAGAGTGCATTCCTGAATCCTGTGTGAAATGTTGCATTTATACAGTAGGCTATATCAAAGTACAGTTTCACTTTGTGGGGAAAAAAATGGGTAACAAACAGCATTGTGTTGCAGGACACAACCTCCCTTTGCCTAATACATTTTTAACAAGCCGGAGAAATCTCTTTAAATATAGACTTTTGACATGAAGTAATATTTAAATATAGAATTTGCCAAATGAATAGTTTCCTGTTATTTTATACATGTTTTTTATAATTTAAAACAATCCTGACTGCTCAAAAGCTTTTCAAAATGTACTTCGTGAGTCATTAATCAAACTCTAATTAGCTGCTCTCTGAAAGCACATTAGTTCTGTTTTCAGTAGAAATTCCTACGGTGATTGTTTTGTAGCTGTTAAAGTCACTGGCCAGCTACACAGCAGATTGTGAGTTCAAAACCCTTCAGGTGATCTTTTTTTCCACACTCAGTCTAGTGTGAAAGCACATTCAAGTTGTAGAAAAAAGTGAATTCATAGCCTAAACAGTGATCAATTCATTAAAAACACAATGTTAAAAATACTCCATAATGGTTATTGTTCAATGGTTACCATATGTATGAACTCCCTTACACCTGGTCATTTAGGATTTCATTACAAACTTCCCAAAATGGGTGAACCCAGACATTCTGGTGTTACAGGCTAATTTACAAAAGCATTCTTTTGCTAATGTTTAACGTTAAATTATTACATTGCCATGGATTTCTTATCTAATCACTCTTACATAAATTACTGTGTTATAGGCTGGAGCATTATTACAGCTTTACAAATAGTACTTTCAACATCAGAATTTAGTTGTTTAAATTATATACAAATACGCTACTGTCAGTAGGTTAGCCAAGTCAAATTCTGACAAATCTTTGTATGAAACATTTAGGATTTCATTAATAACTTGCTAACACAAGTGAACCCAGCAATTTGTATGTATTAGAGCAATGTGAACACATTCACTATGTTGTCCTGTGTGCAGATCGCAATTGGAATAAAAAAACTAAAGCATAATTTAACATTACAGATTAATATAATATAAATAAGTCACTCCCGAGAGTTGAACCCGGATCGGCTGGTTGAAAGACTGAGTACAAACACCTGAGCCATCAAGGGGTTAGATTCTTGGTTAGATCCTGAGTGAAAATATTCATTTCTTTACACACTTGGTGAATGCAAGCACTGTGGCATTTCGAAAGCATCTCCAGAGAAGGTTTCGTGCAAGCAATTTAAAAGCCATAGTGTACCTTTTTATAAAAAACTATACTGAGACCGAAGTGTTTTTCTGTTGTCAGGAAAAAAAATATCTAACATTATATGCCAGCACAGTTCTTGAATACAATTTTAAAAGCTGTAATGCATAATGCAACATTTCTGATTGACATAATGAGTTATACTTATATAGTTAAATAATTGCATTTGATTAATGTTATGGCTATGAATATAAAGAAAAAGTAATATCATCGAAGGTCAACGTTAGTTACACTCGGGTATTGAACCCCGGTCTCTAGCTCCAAAGATGAATACAAACTCCTGAGCCCTCTAGGCAGTGAGAAACAGCTTTGCCTTTTTTGTAGACTGTGTAGGTTCACGCACTAAAAGGTACTTTAAATGACAAAAGCAGTTTAGATGGGACAATTATTTGGTAGAAATGAATGTAGTTCAATTGTTACAGTGTTACAAATAGTACATTTAACTTCACAATTGAGTTGTTTTAAAGATGAAGAAATACGCTGTTGTATGCATTAGTCAGTTAACCAGGTGGAATGCTTTGGATGAATTTGCATGTGCTTCCTGGAGCTGCCTGGTGGCCAATAATTATATTTTCATCTTTTCAAAACTGCCACCAAAATGTATTTAAATTGCATACAGTGCACCTCAGTATAGCCCCTCCCCTTGATGAGCACTTTACACTACTGACATCTGTATGTCAAAAAGTCTGTCTACTGTAGAGATGTACTCTGGGGTGTCTCCCAGTAAAATTCATTGAACATTCGATTGGAACTATGATGCAACTCTCATGGTATTTCAATTTTGCATCGATATTCTCTTGCAAACACTTTTTGAAGTCTTAAGGACATTACCTGTTTGTACGGTAATGAAAGCTCCTTTAAAAATGCCCAGAGCACTAGCACAGGGTGGCACAAATTGGTAGGGGATTAGGAAGTAGGTAGTGTACAGGGCCACATCGGTCTGCAGCAACTCATTGTATGCAGAATAGGCACCCTTGAGTTTAATTGCGGAAGTATACTTGGTGAACGTGTAATCCTTCCGCACACGTACTGACTAATGTTTTCTGTGTTAAATAAGCATTGTGATAAGAATCGGACTGCTCAGCAACACGTGCCTAAAGGAAGCATGTGAGCGCCCTTGACCTTCACGCACCTGCTGGGTAGTTGCTAACAAGGCAGGGGCATAGAGAATTGGATATGACCAATTTAAATTAAAATAAACAAATATGCTTTGATGAGATTGTTCTTCAAGAGTGCTGTCAACATTTAATTGGCAGATGTCATGTCTGTTCCAGGAACCTATCACTAACAGCTTTTGACATTAATATACAGTACATTTGTGATATAGGATTGTGACAAGCCACCTGGTGGGAGCCACTCATCTGTAGCAGTCTTTCACGTGCAGTGCCTATGTCTACCTATATTTAAGTACAACATCTGGATTTGAAATGTTAAAATCTTTTTTACTACTGATTTAGTATAATCCAAGTGTTAACAAATGGCAAGTTGTGTCAACATAACCTGTTTGCTATAAAGCTTCTAGAGGGTAGAATTCAAGACATGGGAGTTGCATTAGTCCAGCAGATTCGCAAAGTATGAGTAATTACCCAGATATAGAGGGAAAATTATTAATAGTCCCATGGGAGACCAGATGCAGAGCATCCCCATTATCTCCAGAAAAAAAGACTGTGCCGCAATCAGGTTAACACAGAAAGGCACACAGGTATGCATGTCTGAATAATAACAGATATAAGCGGCCACCTAATATATTAGCAGTAGTAGTACTTTAGTAGTAGTAGCAACAGCGTTAGGAGTATGTAAAACAAACAAACAGTACTAAAATTTTTAAATGTTTGCAATATAATTCACTCTGGCAATGTAATTAATTTGGCAGCAATGGAAACCTATCCCTATCTACTTACTTTCCAACACATTAAATCAAACTTGTCGTTATAGAAATTGAAATGTGTTACCCAGGCTGCACATTCTGTAAAATGTTATAATAATAATAATAATAATAATAATAATATAACAACAACAACTGTAGTTATAATAATAAAAAATTGCAGCTTGTATATTGTGTACAAATGTAATTATTCCAGTGATAATTGTTTCCCAGTAAGACACTACTGTGTCAACATGATGCTAGTACGATTTCCAACTGCAATAATTGGGTGATAATTAGCCCTATTACAACCATGCAGTAAACATTTCAAGACCCCTTGAAATCTACCACAGTAACCACTGGCTAGTTAGTAAAACAGCTAACTGTTCACACATTTTTTTTGCCAGTTCTGATGTGCTAAATAATCTACAAGACGTAATCTTCATGCACAAGTATATGAACGTCAATGGTCAGATTGCTTAACATTACTCATGAACTAAAGAGTAAATTGTAATCAGTAGTTTATTCCTATGAGTAACAGGCTTGATTCGCCACATTACTAGCTGCCAGATGTGTTCATTTGCATGCCAAGGAAAATAAAACATTGAGGAAGGTTAATATCCTCTGTCGCAAGGGGCTGAAGTCCAAATCAAACATCTGTTAACTGGGTCTACCACATTGCAGTGCCTGGATCCACCAGAGCTAGTTTAAGACAAATCTCCCTCTGGACAGGCAGGGCATTCAAGACCAGCTGTGCAGTAGTTAGCACTGGCTATGGAGTGGCATAGAGCACAACCAACACACCACTCAGATGGAGATTTGTCATTATGGCAGCCACCCTATGATACGATTCATTAATACTTCACCATTTCCTGTTATCGTCAACATCAGATATGCATGGACATTTCTGGCCTTTTTTCTATGTGAAGGGAAAAGAGCACATTCTATTACAGCCTGTTACTAAGATACAGGGTTTTCCAAAGTGGCACTGTCACCAGCGCAGGCAGCAGCAAATGAAAGTAATTCATAAAAACTGTTAAGTGCAAAGGGGCAGCGCTATAGTATATAATGGTTGCCTGGGATACCATTCCCTGTCAGGGGCTTATAACTATAGCATGTGCAGTGAAGAAAAACTAAAACAATACACTTTTACAGACAGAGAGAAGGGAGAGATGTCAATAGCTGTTTTAAATAGGAAGCAGGTATGCATATCTATTACTGAACATGGTAGAGATCAATATTGGTTTTGATGGGTTGTGAAAGAGCAGTTAGACATAATTATAATGAGTTTATCATATTTAGAAGCAGCTGAAAACATACTGCAGTTGAAATCCCAGTTAGTTAAAAATATGCAATGCAACAAAGTACTGTATTTCCTGTGTAATTGGAGCGTAAATCTAGGAGGCAGCTGAGGATGAGCAGAACCAATGACCTATTGGCTGAACTTATCTAGCACTTTAGATACAGTCAGCAAGAGAACAAAAAAACTAAGCAACAGCAAACACACATTTTGCTGTTGGCATTATCTGGAATCACCTTGTTTACGTTCTCTGAAAAAATAATGGGGGAGGAAAATCAATGCTTCAGGCCGGTTTTATTGTAAAAGCGATACAATACATACACATACCTTCTCACGATCCCAGGGTCTGATAATTGAAGGAACAATTGAAAGGAGGGATGAACACTGGAACACAAGAAGATGACAAGCTGATTAGTTTCATTGTAGAGGGACATCAACAAGGCATTGTCACCCTGAGAACTGCCGCTTACTGGATATTTTCTCTGACCATTCTCTGTAAACACTAGAGATGGTTGTGCTGGAAAATCCCAGTAGATCATCACTTTCTGAAAAACTCAAACCAGCCCGTCTGGCACCAACAACCACGCCACGCTCAAAGTCATTTAAATCGACTTCCTTCCCCATTCTGATGCTTGGTTTGAAATTAAGGATACGATGTCTACATGCCTAAATGCATTAACGTGCAGCCACATGACTGGCTGATTAGATATTTGCATTAACAAGTTGACCAGTTGTACCTAATGTAGTGGCCAGTGAGTGATTATTAGATGTATGCAAATACACTTTTTTGCAACAACAAGACATTTAAAAATGTATTACCTACACTCAATGCTTTAAAACACATGAGAAGAAAAACAAATTCACAATCCTTCATAACATTAATAACTGAAAATATTGAGTTAAGAAAGCTGAGGGGACCATACGAAAGGCCCTGTCAACCATGCTATAATGGATCATGACTGGTATTACCAGGCTGAAGTGTGTGCTTGGGATTAGTTGTCAACTGGAAGCATATGTATGTACAGCAGGTGCAACACATGGAAAAACAAAAACTGGGTGATCCCCAGATTAACCTGGGACCACTCCTAAAACAGTAGCCCCCGAAAATAGTCCTGTGGGACCCATTGAGCGGGGTCAGGTTTATAATGACAGTGTAATATGTGTATGTCAGTAAAATGGAATAGAAACGTTCATTGGTGTCAGAATGGTAGTTCTCTAGCTGTGATGAAATTACACAAGGTTGGAAATTGGTCTGTATTTCCTAAGTGTTTGAAGGTGCAATGAGATTAGTGTAATTTAGCATGTGTGTAGGGATCAATGGCTCTGTATGAGGCAAAGTTGTTAATAACTGTGCACTGTCTCAGATTATATTATTAATATGTCATTTCAAGTGAAGTTGAAGGTGTAGGAACTAATTGAGCCGGGGCGTTGTAGTTTGACTAAGAAAGCAGTCTCTTCTTACACAGGGCTGGCATTTGTAAAAAGGAATCCATGCGAAAGGCATTGTGGTAACATCAGCTCATTATTTCTCACTCAAAAACAATAGACTGTATCCAAATGTATCCCTGATCATGTGTGTGAAATCAACACACAGATTAGAAAGAATCCTCTACAGATTTAAAGTGATCAGCAAGTTTGCTGTGGTGTTTGAAGTTAATGCAAATATGTTGTCTTTCTCGTCGCACTCTAGTGACTCCTTGTGGGATCAATCAAGGTGGAAAAGAGAGTGTGTTCCTTACAGCAGGTAACAATTCTTGTTTGAGGAACCATTGTTAAGAACCAGCACAGATTTTGATCTTTTTCAGAAGACACTTTTCAAAATTGACAATCATTGAAAGTTGCGGCGATGAGGCAGGGTCTTAATCACAAATTGGATAAAATCATGTAATTGTGGTAAAATATATAGAACTTTATGACCAACTGTTTGAAATGCTCCTTGAAATTATGTTTATATATTTTGTGGTCATGCTAAAGCAAACAATAGGCCTTACATCATGGAGGACACAAACCAGTCATCCTCCAAAAAATCCCTTTTCAAATAAAGCACCTTTCTAATACCAATAGTGCTTTCAATGTTACGAACACTGTACAGACTTTTAGTATCTAGAATGTTTTCTACCTCCTTTTCAACAGTTCCCATTTCAAGGACCTCTGTTGTCTATCCTCCAGAAATTCTTCCTTTATTTGTTGCTTTGTGATTATTCCTTAGTCCTGCAGTCATCACTTCTATTCTTGCTTTGTCTTGCCCCATTATTCAGATCAAAAGCTAAATCCAAATTGATCAATCCATTGTAATTTATTGGAATGAAGCATTTTCTACTGAAAAAATATTTTCTGATTATTTTGGATGTGCAGAACACAGTAAAGCAAAGAAATAACTAAAATGATATAATAATGTAACTTTCAAAAACAGATCGCTATTGCTGCTGCTTATTAAAATCTGATTAAGATGTTAATAAAGGCGTGGGCTACAATAGCCCATGTCTACCTGGATCAAGATTTATAAAAATAAAACAGAAAAATACATATGTCCTTGATCTGCAACTAGACTATTTAACTGTCCTTAGTCTGCTGGAAGATGCAATGATACTGTATATTCTATTTCTCTGCCTGTCTCTCAATTCAACTCATTTTCAATGATAAACAGAATGCACACTTGCACTTAATTTCAGTGTAAAGGCCAAACCATAGAAATAGAATCTATAGAAAGGACATTGAGCTGCTTGGCGTGGTCATTCGATTAGTACACAACAGAATGGTGATTGTTGTTAGTTGTCACGGTGACAACACGCGAATCGGTTTAATGCGGAAGTAGGCCGCTAGATCTTTGCAATTGGAATGGTACACGTAAAAATGGCTGCCGCTCTGACCATTCTGCTCCATTGCTTTGAATTGGAATGACCTTTCTAATCATTCCATTTCTATGGGCCAAACACACTCAGTCTCTCCTGAAGAGGACACAGTTCAGTACATTTATTGTCCATTTATCACAACACCTCTGGAGCCACCCAGCTGACATACTGGCAAAGACGTACACTAAAGACCTATGCTAAGCCAAGCACAGCCCAATCTCTCCTTACAGAGATTTCCCTGTCCTGTCCTCCCTTGCCTTGTCGAGCAGAATGTCCCAGAGGTGACAATGAGGCATAGGGCGACAGATAGTGACAGTAATTAAAAGAGCTGATTAAGGTGACAGAAGGACACCCAGGGAGAAAACAACTTTTAGCAAAGAGAAAGAGAGATATGTAGAGTGAGTGGTAGAGCCATTCTATTTCAGCAGACATGTATCCATTAGTAGCAGGGGTTCCAAGGTTTAACACTGTTATCCACACTTTTGTTATCCAAACAGTCTCATGAATCTTTGCAGTAGTGCTGTATGTAAGGTGAATGAATAAAATGACAATTCCCAGCATCTTGACTGAAACAAAAATACATGGCAACTTCCCTGATAGCAAGTTTTCTGGAACCCCAAAAACAGCTCGTTACTCCATAAAAACACAACCATTGTTGCCAAGTACTAGCTCGACGTAGGATTCTGTTACAGTGGAAGTCTCCACAGCCTCCCTCAACTTCAATGCCTGAGGGACATTGTTATTTTTTGCAACTTGAGAAAATCTAAGTATTCACTGAGGGGATCACATTCCAAGTTTTTAGTTAATGGCAGGTTTATATTTCTTATTTTAATAGTTTGCAGTCTCCCCTCTGACATGCCCGAAGTCAAAGTTTCTTCTATATTTTTATTTGGACAATTTTTATTTATTTTTGCTTGTCATCTTCCTGTTTATTTTTCGCCCTCTTGATTTGTTGGTCTCATTGTGTTGTCTATTTTCTATGGGTTGTCTGTGTTGGAGATGAGATTGAGGACTGGGTGTGGGGAGGGATGAGCATTGTGGGGGATCGGGGGAGGGTCAGCTGTGCTGGATGGAGGGGAGGGCTGGGGAGTTTATTGGGTTTGGTGGGGGATTATAGGGAGGGGGAATTAAAAAATATATTCATGTGTATTTGCTCTTGTATTGTCAACACTGTTATAAATAAATATTAAAAAAATAATAGAGAATTTGAACACTCTTGCAAGTACATTGTATTCCAGGGGTATTCAACTCTTACTCTACAAGGGCCAGAACTTGCTGGTTTTCTGTTTCAACTTTTTCTCGAACTGGCGTCGAGGGCCAGAGTTGAATATCCCTGCGGTATTCAATTTTCTATATTTAAGGTTGAAGCTTTAAATAAAAATGTTTTAGTATTTCACTTTCACAGTCACTTGCAGCTGAAAAAAACAACACATTTTCACCATAAAGTAAAAAATAATATTAAAACATATTTAATAGTGCTTTGTTATTAACCTAAGGCTAAAGATAACAGGTTCTCGCCTAGTATTATAGCGAAACAGTGGAAACTGCAGTAGAAATTAAATTAACATCTGGGGGATTTTCAACTTATAGCCCTGGTCAGTGTCCATGCATCACACATGAATAACCTGCCACTGACCTGAGGAAGCGTCAATCTACAAAATTCAGCGCATTCATACATTAGTCAGGTCTCTAGTACACCGCCTCTAATGTTGGCTTGCCCAGAGGGTATAACAACTCAACAGCCTGAATTTAAATCAATCACAAGGCCAATAGCCTCAGAAAGCTGAAGCTAATAAACATACATTTTCATTAACCAGATACTCTGGACTACACAAATCTTAATTTACTTTATGTGTCCTTTATGTACAAATACAAAGCGAGAATACCATTTGAAAATGTAGGGCCAATTAATCTAATTTACAAAAGATAGGAGCTAGACATCAAGGCCTAGGTTATGAGTAGTAAACCAAATCAATGCCTTACTAAATAAAACAGTCCACACATTTATTATGCAAATCCCACCAATGAAAACTAATTAAAATGTCCTGTACATGTAAAGACATTCTGATACGATTTGTCTTTACATTACGTAACCATAATAAAGTAAAATATATCTATGTTTTGAAAAGGAAAAAGTATTAAAAGTAAAAATTGGCTTTGTATTGAATAAAGGAAAAGATAAGAAAATATTGTGAATCTTACCTGATTCAGAAGTAGTGGAATCCGAAACTTACTTAGCCACTCACAAAAGGCTCCGAACCCACTACCCACATGAATGTTACTTATAATCGCTCCAAGGGAGGTGCTTACTGTGATAGACTCACCGTCAAGTCAAATTTAACTATGGATAAAACCAATTTGCACACAGCAGTGCAATTTCAGTAACAATCAATCACATTAAGCTTTACAAATGAGATTCTATTAATTTATTCCATACATATTAACCACAGCAAACTTAGTCCCCTCACTGAAAAAAGGAAAATTGTCCAAATAGAAACTTGTCTGTACTCTAAATACATAGTTCAGATTGGATTTTGGACTGAATTTTTTCAGTGAAAAAAAAGATCACTAATTGAGCTAGGGCTCTTGTTCAGCAACTCATATGGTTGAATTAATTTCAACGTCTAAATATAATGGCAGTATGGCACGAAGACCGTACGACACTGGCCATGATTTGAACGGCATTTAACTAAATTAACTGTTTAGTTACTGTGTAATAATAAGTGGGTTAGATGTTTTTTGTCCTAATACATTCTTTGTGTACAAAGAACAGATTATTTGATAACTCAAAATAAAGACAGTTGAATTTTGTAAATAAATTAGATCAAAGAAACCGCCATTCTCTTAAATGTTTAATGACTGTAAGTGGAATCTAAGAGTCCTGCTGGCAAACAAAGCGTTATAATCAGTGTTGCCATATCCGTGGATTTACCGCTGAATGTGGCTACTTTGAAAACAACGTCACAGGTGAAAAAACATTATTCCCGGGCGGCAGGTTTTTGTGCCGATTCTAAAGTTAATCGCAGCCGCTGCATTTTCCCAATAAAATGCTAAAGATAATTTGACATTTCAGACTGACTTTACTATAAATATCTCCAGAAAGGTAGATTCTAGAAAGGTGTGGTCGTTGTTTCATCAAAGCCAGATATATTGACTCTCAAACATACATACCGTACCTCAAACCTTCTCTATTATTTTAGTTGGTAGTATACATTTTGTTCCAAGTTGATAAACAACACAACAGCCTATTAGTCTATAATTAGTCTAACAGTTAATTTTAAGACTTGGAGACTTCAGAATGCATTGAATAGGTGTGTTAGTGACTGTCATGTCAGAAACATGACCGACAACAATTTTGAGGTGCTTAGTGGTCTGGAGCAGTGGTTCCCAACCCTTTCCTTGGGGTGCCCCAGACAGGGCATATTTTTGTTTTTTTACCCTGAAATGACAACTGGTTCATTTAGTCAACTAAACATTAAGCCTTTGACTAACTGAATCAGGTGTGCCATTTCAGGGTTAAAACAAAAACATGGCCTGTCTGGTGCACCCCCTAGTGCAGTGGAATCTTTGTCACATTTTTCACCCTTTATGAGTTTGCACCTCTCTGTATATTGAATGCCCTTACTAGTGAGGTGTGGTTGTTTTACCTCATTTCTCTTAAATGTACTATATGCACATACTATAAGTTGCTGTGGAAAACAGGATCTGCTACATTTTTTTAAATACATCTAGATGTGTTTATTTTAATTCCTGATATTTGTCACATTTTATTCTCCTATCAACTCGATTCAAAGAACAACTCACATTAAATACTATAATTTTGTAATTGTTGGGAATTACCGAATGCGCTTTCATGACTTTGGTGTTGGAAACATAACCGGCACAATGATTTTGAACTGTTTAAGGGGCTTGAGTGTTCTTTTAAGGGCAAAGGGTGGTCACATAAAATGCTATTTTTGTTTGTTTTTATTTACATGGTTTATTACACTGCTCTTTATATAATTTGTTTTATATTTAGGAACCCTTAATTATTATTTTTTAATCATCTGGTTTGCACAATGTTTTGACGTGCTTAATTGCACTAAATTGCCCAGTATTGTACTGTATATACATACCGTAAACAATTTTAGCACAACAGAATGAAAAAAACTACAGCATTTAAAACTTGAGAAGGATTTGAGACAAAGATGAAGAAGAAACAGCAGAATACTTTCTGGATAATAACCAACACAAGGCATCATGAGTCATGCTGGATAGTAGGTCACCTTGATTCAACCTTGACGGGATGTCAAACTCAAGAACATCGACGGGTAAAGGTTCTTCAGTCAGCATCTCAGTCGTTTGAAACTTGTTCCTCTACAAGCTGTGAATAAGGCAGACCTGTATTGTGAATACAGTCACAGGTAATTGGTGTTTTGCTGTACCCAATTTACACTGCCCCTAGTAGAGCTCCTGGCCATAATCGGAATGTTGTGACTAGGATAAGAACCCTGCCAATTGTGACGCAGTTGTGCTGTGTGGCAGTGACTAAAGGTCAGGACAGATACACGCACTCTGTTGGCACTCAGATGTGAAAGCAATTAGAACATCCCCCGGGGGTAGCAACTAGCGTCTGGATTCTCGTTTGGATTCAACCAGAGGAATCACTGTTCGCTAACAGTCTGTGGTCCCAAAAACACAGCATGAGTTGAGCTAGCAATTGGAGGTAAATTGGACGTCATAATAATAAATAAACTGCAGTCCTAATCCCCGGAAAACTTTGACATTTTGGTACTTTGTGCCATTTCACCATACATTTCTGCCATAGAATATTTATATATTCACTTCAAATAAGGTCTGTGTTTTGTGTAGGATTACATCGACTCTGTGTTTTAACAACTGGTTGAATATCTCTAGGGCAATGGGACATTTGGCAATATCCTGGCTGTATTTCACCAAAAAAATTATTGTAGAATGAATTTACGCAAATTTGTTGACAAATGCCAATTTCTCCTGCTGGGACTTACACAATTAGCAAAACATGCCAGAACCATCTAACGCTGAGTGCTTGACACAGGTTTTTGACTGCTGTGCCCGCATTTTGCATTGCAGAAACACAACAGTAACTTCCTGAGTGCTTGACTTGCGCAGAAGACATCCAGAGTGCTTTACAGGTATTTTTCTAGAGAGAAATACAGAGAAGCCATTAATGTTTTCAATAATGACTCCACTTTATTTACCCACCACTTTTTAGGTAATCCTGTAGAATGTTTTACCAGTGATGCTAATGAGAAGGACAACCAACTGGGAATATTGTCCCGGGCCCAGCCCTTAGGGGGGCACGAAACTTCACAGCATTTACACAGGCATGTATTCTTTTTTTGCAAGGGCGTCCTAAATGTCCAATTGTGTCCTGCGCCCTGGGATTCCTGACGTTGTCACTGTGTGTTACAAGTTGGTTACATTAAAGATTTGTAGTAAGGGCTTATATCATACGTCTCTTTGTGACCCCATCACCCTAAGGAAAAACAGCAAACAATAAGGCCAGTGGTACGCTTTGTGTGTGCAAGTGTGTTGTTGCTGGCGGAGAAAGAGAGAGCAAGGCCTGACTTCAGCCTCAGGTTGGACCCTAGTCTATAAAAGAATGATAGAAAACAAACCAGACAGTCAATCATAAGTCCTAGCTTGTAGAAGGCTAAGTTGGTATTTCTTCCTTTTAGCTAAGCATGAGTGTATACCTGTCACAGTCTCACTAAAACAAATTTGCTGAATTAACAAGCAAGTTCCATACGGTGTATATATTACAGCTCCACTGAATAATATTTGTAGATAAAAACCTCTAGCTACCTTGCCTACTCTATGTATTTAAGTATTATTGCATATCTTATGCATCTGGATTACCATTCATTTAATTTGGGAATCATTTAATAAAGACACAAGTATTTGGTCTTAAGGTTATGGCTTTCAAAGTTGGCTGCTGGCTAACCATCCACCAGGAGAGCTACTGTGAGCTAAAGTGCCCTAGCTGAGTTCCACATTACCCACTATGTAGCCTAAACATGAGCTACTTGACAAGATCATGATATACTTCTGTTTGATTCAGAGTTGGATCAAATGCATGCACACCTACAGTAGCTTCTCTCCACATAGTGGCAGGAATGTATTTTATACTGTAGCCTAGCAGATCAAGAACACAATCATCCTGTGCATGATCCGACAAAAGGCAGTGAACAGAGCGAAAAGAATGGGCGGCTCAGCAACATGTGGTTGGATGAAGCAGCAAACATCTATTTAGATTCACATGGCCAAAAGTAGGCACTCATTAGTGGTTATTTAAAAGCAGATATTTAGAGGCCATGATGACATGGATTATTGGACCGACTGCTAAAACCAGCCATTGCACCAAAAACAGCTACTGCAAAATTGGAAAATATTTTAAACCTGGATTATACGCTAATATTATTTTACTGCAGTAAAAGTGAAATTCTAGTTTCACAACATTTATTTACCAGCAATTGGATGCACATACAAAAGTGAATCAAAAAATGTAGAATTTCTATTGTTTAAATGGAAAATCTCCACACAATCGAGTTTGAAAAAATAACTGAATTATTTGGGGAATCATGACATAAATCACTTTTATTTTTACAATTAAAAGACCCAAAAATGTATGTTCTGTCAGTGTTTGGATGTTGGTTAAACAAAGTGAGTATAGCTAGTACAGTGAACTTCAGGACATCCCCCCCAACATGTTAAACAGTGATATCCACCACCATCAAAACATCAAGTAAGGGAATATATTTTGGAAGAACGTAGTTCCAACCCTCTAGTTTAGTTTGATCAAGTCGTAAAATCCATGCCAACACACATTAAATCTGTTCTAGTGTCCCGTGTAGGTCCAACATTTCATGCTGGTTTTTCCTTTAATTTGTCACCCGTATGTATATATAATTTAATACCTCAAATTAGGCCCAGGGCCAATTGGAAAGCTCAGTCATTGTTAGGACCACAGATCAGGGCCGTGCAGAGACCTTTTGAGGGGCAGGGGCTCAAATTCAAAAAAGGGCACATGGAACAGAAATGTTTTACAATATTTTTAACCGAAATGAATAGTTAGTGTTTTTTTCCATTTCCTGAAAAGTACGCATTCTCTCCATACGCCTAGATGTCTGTGTCGGGTCACATATGTGATCTTATAAATGTTACTTTCAAACATTTTTACATAATACTAAATCTACAACACTGCAAACCTTACTAAATATGGAGCCTTATATCAGACTACATTCACACAAGTATAATCTATCCAAAATGCAACAATCTGGCATAAAAAGTATGTATGAACATGTATATATATTAATATAATACTAGGTATGTATGAACATGTCAGATTGACTTTGTTAGTTCTTGTGTAAAGCACTATTCTGTGGTGTTCCTGACCCAGCTGCTTAGGGATCCACTGCCTTTTGCTGCAGGTCCTTCTTTTTCTGCTTCCTTATTCTCTCTTTACGTGGCATCTTTGCACTGTAGCAGAATTCAATATCATTTACAAAAAAAGACAAGATAACAAGAGATCAAACCAGATAAACAGTTTAATTGTAGCCTATAACTGCAACCTTAGCTGACTATTATATTTCTGTAGCAGTGTGCTAGTAGGCTTTGTATCAGAAAGGGATTTGCAAAGGTATTTTCTCAATTCTCAAAATATATAATGTCCTTTGTTAAGAAGTCAAAATGTACAGACCACCAACCTACACTGCAGACTACCAATAACCTAAGCTAATTTCCAAAATAAGTGACATCTTCTTTTAAGTGGGCTGCTGGTTGAGAAGTAGAAAGCAGATGGAAAAGAGTTGAGCTTTGGAGAAGTACAATTTTTTTCGCCTACTTCACTTCTTTCTAGGATGTCAGGAATTACACTAACATGTGTATGAGAACTTCTATTTTAATTTAATACCCTGGCCGACATCCAAGCCTTAGAATGTATTATGTATATACAGAGGATACATCTTATTAATCTCAATGCGGAGTAACCGCGACAATTGCGTTAATTTTATTTGTAACGCTAACACCTTAATTTTGACAGCCCTAAAACAACAACAAAAACAACTTTTTTTCATCACGTTTGCTCGCTGACCACTAGGGATATCTGGCAGTTGGACCGCAATTTAACACTGGCCAATGGGAATAGTGAGCCTATTTCATAACAGCTTACCTGCCTGCATACTACTACTACTAGTGCCTTTAGGAGTTGCTTAAACTAGGCAACTGCCAGAGACAGAGAGGGCCTGAAACGGATTTGCCCTTGTGGCCTAGTAGGTTACTAAATAACAGAGTATGCATGATTCAATATAACGATGCATGCTTTCACTTTGCAATTTAAAAGGATTCCCAGGTTAGCTGCAAAGCTGCTGTGTGGTATAGAAAAGAAAACGAGTGGTAGCCACTTCCACCGGTCAATTCAGAATAAAATTATGCTTTTTGAAAAGCTTTTGCTGGCAAACATTTACTTCAAAATGACACTACAAAATGAGAAATGCATCTTTCAACATCAGCTAAATGGTTTTGGAAACAGACTCTGTAGTGATCTTACCCTGCTTTTCACTGTCTCTTAAGACAATACGATGTTCTTGCAGGCAGGCAAATGTGACAGGTCACGTTGATAGCCTATGACGTCACCTACCGGCAGTAGCGCAGGTAGACGAGGCTACCAAGTTTACTTCTATAAGATTACTTTTAAACATTTTTTATTCTCAAATAATTGATTCACACGTTAATTTTTAAATGCTTGTGGGTCATTTTAAAAAGCATTGATCAGTTAAATGGCCACTCAAAAGGGCACTTTGGACATTCATAGCAAAAAGGGCAGGTGCTCAGGCACCCATAGCCCCCCCCCCTCTGCACATGCCTGCCACAGATATTGATTGGAAACCAGTGACATACTTTAGCCAGGTTAAATCACATCTAAAATTTAACTTGAGTTCAGACAGGTAAACTGATCCACTTCAATTTACTGCCACAGTTAACAATAGAAGCAATGGGAAAGTTTGCGAGGAGGAAAATACAATATCAGACGGAAATATCCAGTGATCATTTTCAGATGGAACTGTTAACAGGCCTAAGTGTGTCTGTGACGAGTAAAAAAAGCACAGCTTAGAAAGCTGGTTAGCATCCAGGTTCTGAGGAACCGGTTTCATAATACTTTCTCAAAGCACAGTCCAAACTGTAAATGGTACACCCATGCAAAAAGCTGAACATTGTTAACTTAAAAACAAATCAAATTCTGTATGATCTTCTTGCATTATAATCCATTTATTCTCAACAACAATGTTCTCTCCCTGTGACCAAATATAAGTAATGAGTGCATGTCAAGAAATGCAATTAGACAGGCTCGATTGCATTTATAGCCGGCAGATATGCGTTACTGACGTGATATAAAGAATTGTGGCATTTACTGGGGACAATATTTCCTATCATTGCTTACTGTACCATGCATGCCTACCAGCTGCTGAAGATAATGCATAAATATGATGATGGATCAACTCCCTGCCATGAATGAAAATATATAATAGACTGGATGGGTTAGGAAGTTGCATTGGATTGAGACTCCCAACACATTCATTGTAATCAAGTTAGGAGAAGCAGAGGGAGAGTCCCGTTTGAAATAGAAAACTATATGTTTATCATGTAAACCATGTTATTCTCAATGTAAGTTACTGTCAACCGTATAAAAAAACTCTTAAAAATATGTAAATAGATTATATGTTAATTACATTGCTTTTACGTGAAAAAACGCAACAGCAGTTACTGTTGTATTCCAAGCATTTTAGACATAACTCTTTTATAATAATGTCATATGAGCATCGCTTCAGAAAATACCAACTATTTGCTTATTCCTCAGTCCTCTTGCAGTGATGTGTTTTGAACAATTTTAGTTTGGACATGTTAAACAATAACCCTAATATCAATGGAAAGAATGCCTTCAAAAAAGACGTCTCCACCCCATCATTTACGTGTTCCACAATGGATAATAGACCTCAACAGTCCCGCCCACAGCAGACTCCGGAAGTAAGAATACAATACATTTTCTCCATTGACAATTCGAGTATATGCCATAAAATCGTAACCGTCGATGGTAGACTTAAAACCAGCTACGACATTACCAAGCAATTGTATATGCTCATATAGACGCCAAAAGTTAATGGGGCCGCAACCTTGTTTTGAGATAAATGTATTTTATTAGCGATGTCTTGGATAATTACTTCATTACTCACAATCCTAAACCAGCAGCGATGCCTCTGATTGGTGGAACTCCGCGATGTCATGGAGACAAACTCGCGGTTACCATGGAAATGTTTACTTAGCCCGCGAAAAAGCTTTGCATTTCCAACTCTGGCAGGCTGCCCAAGTCGTACGCCTGTGTTGTAGCAAAAAATACGGATAGTTAGAGAACTGTAAATACGTTTATTTTACTGTAGATTACATCATATTTCAAGAATGACATTGTGTAAGTAAAATTAGCTAAAGTTAGGTAATTTAAAGTAATGTAAAGGCGGAAAGATAACACTCGCAATGTTTTATGGGATGAGTACTTTGTTCGGAGTAAAAATATGTACACAGTCTTGTACCTTTGACTTTTTTTGGATTTGCGGTTTTTCATTTTTTCATTTTTCACTGAAATTATATTTTGTATGCTTATGAGTCACGTCGTAGCTGGTTAGGCTAACCGGCAATTTCCACCAACTGCGGAATGGCTGCGGATCCACTCCGGAACGGCGGCGGAGTCAATAGGTTTCCATTAAAGTCAATGTTTGTATTTTCACTGACTGCGGAACGGCTGCGTTCCGACTCCGTCCCAGCTCCGGCGATCCGCAGCCCTGGGGAGCAGATACGCAGAGCTTCTATTTCTGCCGGATGCCGGAGAGCTCCGCAGCTATTCAGTACAGTATATATGCTGTTATATCGCGCGATCATACGTGAATTTGCGAGGGTCCTCGTATAGTCACTGTCAGCCGTTCCGCAACCAATACGGACCTGGTGGGTATTGAATGATGGCGGAGCACGGAGCCGACACGCAGCGGAGCCGATCTGCAGCCGTTCCGCAGTTAGTGGAAATCCCGGGTAAGAAATAAAGCCCTGGACTTGGAGGTCAGGAACAAATGCTGTCATTTTCCAGATGGTCATAACCAGAGCGAACTACAGCTGGTACATACATTTTAAGATCGCTACGAGACAGAACCACACAACCCAGTAGTAGTTGTAAATGAAGTAGTTAGAAAGACTTAAAGCATAACTCTCGCCAAAATGCAACCTAAGGTCATTTTTGAACGTACCCGCGTCAAACTTTTGTTTAAAAGCATAATTAGGACAGAAAGATTTTCCCTATTTTTAGTTTCGGTCAAATCGCCTTTTGAATGGGAGTGCTAGGGGCACTAATATGATACTAAAATAGGTTGTATATTCAATATTGGATGTTCAACAGATATTCAAATACATTTGGAGAAGTGTTTCTATAAGTGAAGCTTTGCAATTTAGCTAACCGCTGCACTTGCTAGAATCACAACCTGTGTAGCTACAAACAAAATGACTGTCTTATGAGCCTGTAACTAGCAGCAATTCTTCCTATGCAATTTACACAAACAGGGCTGGAGCTATAAAAAGAGACCACTTGTTATTATGTTGTTATTTATTGCCAGGTTTTTTGTTTTTATATATTGTGCACATATTTATTTAATTTTTCAGCAAAATGTGTTAAATTATTTAAAAAAAGTTCTAATGGGAGAGTTAAATGATACGGTAATGTCACATTTCTAGTATTGTGAAGAACTGTATGGTTGAAGTATTTAGAAATTGCTGATTCCTTATCATTTAATTCATTCTTAAACTCACACAATTTTAGATTAGCCTTTCTTTCCTTGATAGAAACGAGTTTGAGCTTGAGCTACAAAACAGAGACTGCTTGTACCATCGTTATATTGTAGTTTATTATGGGCAGCAATGAGATTGCAATGAGATTGAATGGGCAGGGCAATAAACATCCCACATAAAAAAACTAAAGAACACAACGCAAGAAAGACAAGGTTTACAATTACATTTCCCTCTGCATTGCACTGCCCATGTGGCGTAATGTGCACTGTGTGCTTGACCTGTGCAGGAATGTACCTTTTTCTAAGTGGATCTGGACTCCAGAGCAGACCATGCAATATTTGACTTGATGCAGTATGTACTCCACTGTGATCTTCTTCGTTGCTTTCCTTTACCTGGAGGGGCAGAGAGGACAGACTTAAGGCTCCATGTAAATTGAAGAGAAATGCAAGGAGAGAAGCAGAGTTAAAATTCTGGTGAGGATCTGGGCACATTAAGTGACCTTACAACCTTGCTTCGAAAATCATTCTGCAGATCCTATTTTGCTGCCCCTCACAAAACAGCCTGACCAGAAAAACGGACAGAAACACACAAACATGAGAAGTAGAGCTCAGGTGCTGCTGGTCTATTCCTCAAACTCTCCATTATGAAGTACTCTGATACAGTCAGACATGACTGGATGATCTCAGAGTATTTTTTTTTATTTATTTTAGGACACAGAACTGTAGAACAACAGTGATCTGAGGACAGTTACTTAAGAAAATGTGAATTGTATGATTTTTGATAGTGAGTGTAATGCTTGAACTCATATCTTCCTTTCACAACTACATTGTAACCCTGGTATATACAGTAAGACACTTTTTATATTCATGTCCAGAAAGTCTGAATTTCAAGTACATTTTTACATTTATTTTTAATTATATGTTTAAATCACAATATAAATACAGGGACAAAATAAACAAATTCCAAAAATACACATGATTGAAAATGAAATTATTTTCTGCATTATGCATTGCTTGCTATTTTGTGAAATGTTGATTTTGCTATACCAATACTGTCTGTATTAATTATTACTTAAGTTGATGTTTTCAAACCTAGATATAATTTTAGTGCTTAACTTTTACTAGTCCTAACATACAGGTTTAACCAGTAAGTAATCCCTTGAACATATTTTAAGGAGAACACAATCCCCAGTTCGAAGATGCCGACAGACCACAAAGAATCACTGACAAAAATCTTGACAAGCCTATGCAGACCTGCCTGACATCCACCAAACCTGCAAACATGCACTGCCATCTGAGACCCAGAGCGCTGCTGGTATACATTTGGACTTAAGCCACTGCACCAGTCGAGGGCTGCAATTGAATGTATTGCAATGAGCAATACATGCTCTTAAAAAGTATGGCCTAAATGCTTTCTCCCCAATCAATGTTTTCTTTAAAAACAACTACTGTAATACATATGGGCCTGTCCTGTATAGGTAAACATACATATACAATTTATTTTTTAAATGCATTAGGATATATTTTAAACATTTATCATGTATGCATTTGCAAAGCAATTTAATGTCTGAACCTTAAACCAATACAATGTTGATATAAATATATTATCTAACACTTCAACAAAAATACATTTGCCTGGGAGTGGGAAATACGTGTTGAATTCACACCGGGGTGGTGGGATGAGGCGATAGACAGAGCAAGCTCCTTACGTGTTGTGCTCGTCTTGGTCTTATACAATATAAGCTTGTATAGAGTTCATATTTGCAATTTTAGATTGTCTAAAATATATCCAAATGTAAATGATCCCAGGGACTGGGTTGTATGGGTTATTTGGAGAGAGGGGGGAATTTATTTTTTCCTGGTATTGTGGAATTTTTTTTCTGTGTTCAATGGAAACAGGTATTTGGCCATTTGCATTACATTGCTGTTGTGCTTTATATTCGTTTTTTAAAAAGGTTATGTGTCAAATTGAATCAGGATATTGGATGGGAATAAGGATGGACATAGCAACAAAACATAATACAGAAAGGCTAGGGAAATACAGGGCTAAAGAAATGAACACAGGTCCATGGCAGTTTATTTATACAAAAATGAAAGAGAATAAAATCAATTAGGAATTGCTGTAGCATTAATAAATTGTTCATAATTGATGCCAGTCCCCTTACATTATGCATCCCTGTCTACCAATCACCACGTAAATTCTGAAACCTAGCAAAGCAGGAGGGCAGATATGACTCATAGGCAATTTAGTTCCACAGAGTTTACTCTGTGCGTTTAGACAGTACATGGACAACCAGGAAAATCAGAGGATGCAATAGAAATAAATTGACAATGTAGAAAATTGCAGTTAGCATGTAAAATATTTTTATTAAAAAAGGCAAGTTGCATTAAAGTACGTAAGGCAAACAGCTACATGAGAATTTTTCTACAACACAGATTAAGAGTTGCAAAAAGGTGATTTCTGTGCATGTGCCGATTGCACCAGCTACATTAGAATTTTTCTGGCACCATAGACAGAGGACTTAACTGGAAGAACGTGTTCTAGTATGGCACTGCTCTTGCTGGCACAGGCACTATAATGGAATTCACAAACAAGAAACCTCTTCCATCTCTAGCGTACTAACACCTGAATATGCTGTCAAATGTACACTACTATATATGTCTGCTGTAACAGTAGCATTGAAAAAACACAAGTAGAAAGCTGAATAACATCATGTTATTTTTTCTTAGAAGGGGAGTTATATCCAGGTAGCAATCCAGTAGAAAAGCTGAAATGTAGACAAATATTTAGTATACAGCTCTGTATTATTTTTGTCTTCAACCAACCCCATTGAGAACCGCTGGAATGTAATCAAGAGGATGATGGATGGTCACAAGCCATCAAACAAAGTAAAGCTGCTTGAATTTTTTACCAGGAGTGGCGTAAACTCACCCAACAACATCAATATGAAATACTGGGGGAGAGCATGCAATTATTACTATTCCACCAAATATTGATTTCTGAAGTCTTCTCAAATTAACACATTGGTATTGTGTTGTTTAAAAATGAAAATGAACATATTTTCTTTGCATTATTCGAGGTCCGACATCACTGCCTCTGTTACTTTGACCGGTTGTCATTTTCTGCAAATAATGCTCTGCATGAAAACATGTTTCTTTGGAATTTGGGAAAAATGTTGTCAGTAGTTTATGGAATAAAAAATAAAAATGTACCCTAACACATACCATTCCAAATACAAGAAGATAAAATAGATAACAGACTTCTGGACTGTTCTCACCACTTCCACCCCAGATGGTCTAAGGAGAATGGAGGGAGTGGAAAGTGAAGCGTGCTGTGGAACACTAGAAAATCACATTCATGTTTTGTTGGTAGTCAATATAGTTGGACCTTGGTTATGGTTCAATCATCGATGAAGCAATTATTTATGTTATTGTGTAGTTTACAATAACACATCAGCTACAGTTTATATTTAGGCAATTTTAGCGGTGTTATAGCTTTTTGTTTGTCACTTATATTTGAAAACATGTACAATGGAATATCTCAGACTAATTACATCAGCCAGAGGGACATATTTAAAATAGATTGAATATCAATATATTGTTCACTAAACATTGTCAATAAAGATGGAATGCAATACTTTATACTGTATGAACATACAATATAAATACAATATACAGTCATATGCAAAAGTTTAGGCACTCCTGACAATTTCCATGATTTTAATTTATAAATAATTTGGGACCCAAAATAGTTTGGATCAGCCATTTCATTTTGATCTATCAAATAAATGAAGGACACAGTAATATTTCGGTAGTGAAATGATGTTCAATGAATTAACAGAAAATGTGCAATATGCATCAAAACAAAATTAGACAGGTGCATACATTTGGGCACCCTTGCCATTTTGTTGATTTGAATACCTGTAACTACCTAGCACTGATTAATTGAACACACAATTGGTTTGGTGAGCTCATTGGTCATAACAAGGGGCATTATGCATGGCGGCAAAAAAACACAGCGTTCCAAAACAAACACTTGCTATCCACAGTAAAATTTGGTGGAGGTTCCATCATGATGTGGGGCTGTGTGGCCAGTGCCGGTACTGGAAACCTTATTAAAGTGGAGGGTCACATGGATTACACTCAATATCAGCAGATACCTGAGAATAATGTAGAGGAATCCATCACAAAGTTAAAGTTACGCTGGCGGTGGATATTTCAACAGGACAACTACCCAAAACACTGCTCAAAATCTACACTACCATGTATGCAGAGCAGCCGCGGTCGGTGGATCTTAATTGGGGAGGACAGGCTCGTATTACGCTCGGGACCGGAGTGTATGGAATGGTGCGCAACGCACAAAACCCAGTGTGCAAAACAAAAAAACACTGGGTTTTGTGCGTTGCGCACCATTCCATTCACTCTGGTCCCGAGCGTAATACGAGCCCGTCCTTCCCAATTAAGATCAACCAACCGCGGCTGATGCAGAGGTACAAATACAATGTTCTGGAATGGCCATCCCAGTTCCCAGACCCAAATATCATTGAAAATCTGTGGGGTGATTTGAAGCGGGCTGTCCATGCTCGGCAACCCATCAGACCTAAATGAACTGGAGATGATTTGCAAGGAGGAATGGTCCAAAATACCGTCATCCAGAATCCAGACCCTCATTACAGGCTATAGGAAGCATGTCACGGAACTGTTAATAACACCTAGTGGTGAAATGTTGTATAGTTGGAATTTAGAGTAGGAACTTTAATTAAGGAAAAATATGCTGTAGGGACCTAATTGAGGAAAGGACAGTTGCTCTAGAGAACACATGCAAGATCATCATACTGTGTAATGACCAGGGTATGTTCTATGCCCTCAAGCAGGCACTATCTGTAAGTAGATGCATTTAGTTTAAGTTCATGTTTGCTGGTGACACATTGATTTGATGTTTATGAAAGCAGTAATTTAGTTACAAAATGTTATTAGAGATTATTACTTATCAGCATACAGGTGCTAAGAATATAGTTTCCAGTTGAGTATAAAGTATAAATGTTGTCATGTAAGATGTATTTACATGCATTTATTTTCTGTATTTCAGTTTTACACTTTTATACATAAACAACCAGATGAAGCTGCAACTCGTCTCTGGAGTCCTTGTGTGAAAAAGTTTAGCTGGCTGTATAACTAAGCTTAACATGTGCACTTAGCAAAAACAGTACGAAGCATCTAGAGGCTGTTATTCTTGCTAAAGGAGGCTCAACTATATATTGATGTGATAATTTTGTTGGGGTGCCCAAATTTATGCACCTGTCTAATTTCATTTTGATGCATATTGCACGTTTTATATTCATCTAATAAACCTAACTACTGAAATATTACTGTGTCCTTCAGTTATTTGATAGATCAAAATGAAATTGCTGATCCAAACACCCTATTATTTATAAATTAAAATCATAGAAATGGTCATGGGTGCCTACACTTTTGCATACAACTGCATTGTTTGGAATAGGCCCTAGGTACTATGCCTATTAAGTTTACGTATCAAGTTCGATTCAAAATGTTATTTACAAATCCTTCTATCAGTCTGTCGTGTCTCACTCCCAGTAAAATAGTGTAATCATTATTGTCCTAGTGTGTAGCCTTTAGCATTCTGTCTGAGTAGACACTTTTAGACAGAAATTTCCCTGAAAACACAATAGCATTGATTTGGACAAGACAATCAGAGAACCTAATTACTCTCCCACTAGATAAAAATGCCCAGCTTGACAGACATGGATGAGATTAAGAGCCATTAAAAGGGCCATGTAGAGGTTTGGACATTTGGGCATGAACCGACATGCAAAATTGTAAATATTCAACTCAGAATTGCATGTAAAATGATTTACATCTTTGTAACAAATTTTCCTGCTTCTGCAGACATTTTATGGCCAGTGTTCTTTGAAGAAGACTAAGAAAGCCTTTGAAAACCACATTACCATTACAACAATATTTGCCTCCCAATTTAGATGAATTTGACATTAGGCCACTTGTACTCCATACTCTTAAATCCTCAGACTTTCCACTGGTCCCGCTTTTTTGTTGACAATACGAGATAGCTTCATCTTCACACTGCATTACTTCCGCTGTCAATGAAAATATAAGCTGAAAGTACCAGTGGGCTGATTGAGATGAATGGAGCTGCCCCACATAAAGATGGAACTAAATGTGAGCATGGTCTATGTCACTATAGCTAGAAAATGTGTGATATCAGATTATCAAATGTAGCTTCTATTTTGTTTTCACTCTCATTTTAAAATGGCATTAATTTAACTATTGTAAAATGTCAGTACCCAACGTGACGTTCAAAGTCACTTAAATCACATTTCTTCACCATTCTTATGCTTGGTTTGAGCTTGATTGGCTGATTAGATATTTGCAATAATGCAGTTGAACAGGTGTACCTAATGAAGTGGCCGGTGAGTGTATTTTTCACATTTACAGAATAACCAGGTCAACAGCATTCCTTTTTTCTTTCTTACTCAGGAAAAGCTATAACACTGCTATAAATTTTCATGTCTAACTATGCAACCATCATATTATTCACAGGCATCTGACCTGCAATTAATGTCACTTGCGAGCAACATGTAGAAGTAATGGTATCAGACTTAACCAATCTACCCCAGGCAGAACTGTATCAATTTTGCCACCCCTAACAGATCCCCTGGAATGCCACAACCAGGATAGGAATGCTGCCCCCTAGGGGTGGGCAATACTGCAAGATTTTTGTTCGATCCGATTCCAAGTAATACAGGGCCAGTATTGCCGATATTGATTCCAATACTTTATATTATTAATAGCGGCTGATGTACTTTCACATATGGGAGAGTAGTGGATCACTTTTTATGAGGTATTTATCATTTTAAATATTTTGATCTTACTTTAAGAATTATTGAATTATGTTAGACTTTTTACCATGTTTTTGTCTTATTTTCAGGAAGCCAAATGATCTCAGTGCACTGGAAGATAATTTTGCTTACTTTAAGCATATTCCATCTTAATTTAGGTACTGATTGTCTTATTTTTTTATGTGTTTTTTGCAGTGCATTGTAAGGTGAGTGGTGAAATTTCTACCTGGCACCTGTGAGACTTTGCAAAGGTGTTGCCTTTAGTGACCCTTGTGTTCATTGTTTGAGTGCACTGCACAGACACAAACATAAGCAGCGAAGCTAGAAAAGCACTTAAGATGTGTTCTTGACGACGGAAGGTTGTTTGCCAAGTGTGAGAGTTCTATTCTTTGATGAAATGTGTAGAAGAGAGAAACTGAAAGAGGTATTGATCCTATTGACGCTAGTATCAATCTTCAAACACAAGACGTAATATAGGTAGTATCGATATTTTGGGATCAATATGCCCACCCCTACTGCCCACCTTGATGCATTCGTGATGCTGGAAAGTGACCCTTCAGACACAAACTCCTACTGATTTAATAATTTCTGGGGATTATTTAGTGTAACCAGGTATTGATGGTCCAAAATGCATCTTTGCTCAGTGCTTTTTATGCACTATAAAAACGACCAGCGTAAAGCCTGATGCACACTAAACATGGAAGTTACTTTGTGCCAAGGAAACCCATTCATTTCAATGAAAGACGTGGCTGCACTCTCCTAAACCGCTGTGCCCAGCTGCTGACCTCTTGAAGCACAACCACTCAGATTACAGTTTTGGTAATATCGTTCTATGAACCAACGTAGAGGATCTGATTTGTGTGTACTCAAGTTTCTACAAAGATGCCTCATGCATTACCTTGCGTGGGGCGCAGCTGATATTGCATTCCATGTGCAAAGGCCTTTAAGTGTTTTTTAACTGCTCTCGCTGCTCGTGATTTGCATCATTATAACTCCTACTGTGGGGTTCAAAGAGTTGGCCATGTCGAAGTTGTCATAAAGTTAAAAGAACTGCCACCCGAAATGCCTCAGGGGAATGGCAACATAAAATGTGTTAAGACAAATAATACGGTAGCTTTGATTGGACTGACCACATCGTGTTCTGTGACAAATTGTAAGTATTGGATAAAGCGACTATCTAGGCAGCAATCATGATTCATGTTGACAATCTTAGCACATTTCATATTGCAACAACCTACAGTGACAACACATTGTTAATAATAACTTAACAGTGCATCTGCACTAATTTTCAATCCTAATTCTGTTATAGTCATATGTTTATTGTCATAGTTATATTTGTTAATGTACTTATCTGAGTTTAGTCCTCAAAGTTGATGTGTTAAAAGTAGGAAAAATGGGCAAGCGTAAGGTTTTGAGCGACTTTGACAAGGGCCAAAATGTGATGGCTAGACGTCTGGGTCAAAACTGAAGCTCTTCTGGGGTGTTCCCGGTCTGCAGTGGTTAGTACCAAAGTGGTCAAAGGAAGGAAAAGCAGTGAATCAGCGACAGAGACATGGGCAGCCAATGCTCAGTGATGCATGTGGGGTCGGAAATGAAGGCTGGCCCACGTGGTTCAATCCAACAGACAAGCTATGGTAGGTAGCTCAAATCACTTAAAAAGTAAATGCTGGTTCTGATAGATAGGTGTCAGAACACACAGTGCATCAGTTGTTGTGTATGGGGCTGCGTAACCGCAGAAAAGTCAGGGTGCCTATGCTGACCCGTCCACTGCTGAAAGCACCTACAATGGGCACACGAGCATCAGAACTGGACCACGGACCAATGGAAGGTGGCCTGGTCTGATGAATCACGTTATCTTTTACAGCACGTGGATGGCCGGGTGCATGTGCATCACTTACCTGGCGAACACATGGTACAAGGATGCACAATGGGAAGAAGGCAAGCCAGTGGAGGCAGTGTGATGATATGGGCAATGTTATGCTGGGAAACCTGCCATTGATGTGGATGTTACTTTGACACATACCAGCTACCTAAGCATTGTTGCAGACCATGTCCACCCTTCAATGGAAATGGTATTGGCTAATGGTACTGGCCTATTTCAGCAGGATAATGTGCCCTGTAACAAAGCAAAAATGGTTGAGGAATGGATTGAGGAACACAAGTTCAGGTTGTTCCCCAGATCTCAATCCAATCTGTGGGTTGTGCTGGACAAACAAATCCAAACCATCGAGGCCCCACCTCGCAACAGAACTTAAAGGAACTGCTGCTAATGTCTTGGTGCCAGATACCACAACACACCTTCAGAGGTCTAGTGGAGTCCATACATTGACAGGGCTGTTTTGGCAGCAAAAGGGGGAGCTACACAATATTAGGCAGGTGGTCATAATGTTATGGCTGATCAGTGTATAATTGGCTCAAATTATGATCTCTATTAGCGAAAACAATATAATTTCAATGCCACAATATCTTCTCATTCAACAATATATTTTCAGTTTTATTGGTGTTATTATTTAAAATCAGCAATGGTAAAAAGTGAAAATACACAATTATCTGTTTCAGTAAAGGCTGATGGTCAGGTTTTGCAGTGGTAACTCTGTGCTGCTATGCCAGGCAAGCTTTAATTAGCCCAGCTTACCCGTGTTGTAAATGCATTTCATTTTATTTGTGGTTTGGCTGGCTTGCATTTACAGACGGTTGAGTTTGCCCATTAAGAGATTTATATTGTACAATTGCTACTGATTACCCATTAGATATTTATATTCTAAAATTTCTACTGATTAATTACTCGGCCAGCATTACAAGTAGAATTTTATCAGATTTCATCCAACAGGTATGAAGTCAGTTTTAAATATGGTTTAAAAATTCTGGTTAAACATGTTTAGTGTGTGCTCAGATGGAAGGAAATGAATACAACTCGAATCAGAAATGGAAAGTTGGATGAGTAACTTTAAACAGTCAATGAACGACGCCTACAAACATCAGGGTAACATCCAGGGAACCATTTTTTCATATCAATCAACATTTTGAAGTACCACAGAAAGTTTGTCAGAGACTTCCTTGACCTACGCGAGACCACTAAGGGTCTGTTCATTTTTGATGACATGGGGTATACAGAAATGTAAGCCCCCTGAAAGTTAGTTACTTTTTAGTCAAAGTATAAGGTATGGTTTTGAACCAACAACGATGAGACTGCTTACAGAGAAGAGGTTAGAGCCTTGGCTACCTGGTGCCAGAGCAACAACCTCTCAACGTCAGCAAGACAAAAGAGTTGATAGTGGACTTTAGGAAGCAGCAGAGGAAGGGCCCTGCCCCCATACACATCGATGGAGCTGAAGTCGAGAGAGTTTCAGAATTTAAGTTCCTCGGTGTGTTCATCAGCGACAACCTCACATGGTCCAGACAGACAATCTCGGTAACAAAAACTGCCCAAAAGCGCCTATA
>JACXGM010001613.1:0-30828 GCA_016801145.1 Umbra pygmaea
AGCTTAGCGGCTAACTAGTTGTGTGCTCATACAATACACCACCAGTAAAACAGTATTTGAAGTAATAATTATACACTATAAAACGACTATGTTATTACAGGCCTTAGCATCGTTACTATAGGGCTAGCGTTGTTATTACAGGCATAGCATAAAAATAATACAGTAATAAATGTGTTCACTTAGTGTATGGGCATCGTGTCGAACCGGTAGCATAACAAATTATAATACAATGATCAATATGTAGGAAGCCCCATTGGTTAGCTTAGCTTAGCGGCTAACTAGTTGTGTGCTCATACAATACACCAGTAAAACAGTATTTGAAGTAATAAATAATAACATGTTTATGTAAAGACATAATAAATATAATGAAATAACAACATAACATACCCTTTTGATGCGGCATTTGGTGTGTACAGGTGCTCCGTTGTTTCATGTTGTTTCATTTGTTGTCAAAATGGTTCATCATGTAACTCCAATGGAATCGTCAGAGTCTCCGTCAGGGAGAATATTTACAGTCCAATTTTCCTTTGCTAGTACTACCTAAGCCTCTGTAACTGAATATTTCTTGAAAGAACCTGCCATGTTGAGAAATTATGTTGTAATCCGTCAAAAACCGAGAGCACTTCAACCACAATGCGCAAAGCGTGCGTAACTGAACAAAACAGAAAACTTACTTTGAACAGATGCGCGTTTAAATATTTCCTGTTCTGATTGGTCGATTTTAACATGTGACATGTCTATGGAAAGGTCTTTCTCACCAAAATAGAGTGAAAAACACCTTAAGACGCGCTGCCTCTTAAGTTTGATGTTACAAAGGCGCTGTCCCAAGGGAAGGTGCTGAATTTGTTGTCATCGATTGCTCAGGAATCAATTTTTCACTTCACGAAAAGGTGCATTATGTGTTAAGAAAGACAACACGTTCTATGTAAATGAAACATTCCTCAAATTATTCCAGTAACATTTATTTTAGCATAGTTGAAGTTATCAGTAAAATATAGACTTATTAATTCAATTATCAAATTGTAGTAATGTGTTCATACGATATGTTGTGACTGGTAGATGAACCTGGTATCCCTCGCTAATCATCCACCCTCCTCTTCCATTGTGCCACTTGTCCCGCTTCTTGACGTGGGTTTAACGACTTCTAAAAATGATGTAATACACTTTTATATCAATGGTAAGGTACTTTACAATAAGAATTGATTGGCAAGCAGCTTCAGTTACTTCTGTTTAATGTGGTTTTGATTGCCATTGGTTAATGTTTACAATATAAAGCAACCTATCTACAATAAACAGAGAAAGAGAGTTAGATAGAGAATAGGGTGGGGAAGCAACGTAACAAAAGGGCACCAAGCTTCTTGTCAGAGGAACTTGAAGTTTTGCTGGACGAGGTGAGCTTGCACAAGGTGACACTGTTTTCCGACTTTCGTAATAACTTGTGCAACAGCAACAAAAAAGAGCTATGGAGCGACATAGCAAGGTTGCCTCCGGATCAGGCACACCGAGGTCCTGGCAGGACGTGAGGAAAAATCTCAAAAGGGCTTAAGTTTTGCCAAATAAAACAATTGACATGGACTAAACGGCTCCACGGCCGGCGCCGTCTTTGATTCAATACAAGGACATGTTGGATCGCTGCCATAGTTGGTCCCTACCATGCTTACCCATTTATAGATCTTAGCCATTTAGAGCCATATTGTTTGCCAGACTTTAATTATCAAAAGTGATTGCCAATTTAAACGCTTTAATGACATTACGAAATAGCCTTGGCTAAATACCAAATATTAGTTCTGATAACAAATAAAGTCATTTTCATAAATAGGCCTGTATCCATTCCGAACATATGTCATTATTACTCGTAAAATGTCCATAAAATCATTGTTGAACTACAAAATTGTCAACATATACCATAGTTTCACTTGTACTGCACAGCACTGATTTCTAAAGACTGCTGCACAGTGGCGTCGACTAGCGACTTGAGCTCAAACAACGCTAAGAGAGAGCTTACGAATGGTCCAGACCAACCTTACGAAAGTGTGACTTACAGAAGATATACTTAGCATACGATCGTTTTGGGAACCATGCCATGAGGTTAAGAGAGAGGTTAAGGAATAGATTAAGAACTACTTAGCGATAAGAACGTTTTGGGGAACCGGGCCCAGGTCTTTTGACAGTTCTCTTCTGCTCCCCATGGCTCTGCGACAATAAATTGCTTCATATGATCACTTTCCTTACTTAACAGTCAGATTTTTTGCATGAAAAGTCATATTGTCTCAATCAATGCCAAAATTTCACAATTTCTGCCAAGGTATGCAGACTTATGAGCACAAATGTGAAGAAATATTACATTTATTATTTAAAGCCAGGTTGTGCACATTAGTGTATGTGAAGTACAACTTTTTTACTGAATCTGATCTTGAAGTCATTCAGTAAAAATAAATACTCCTCTGAGTCATTTCTTTAATTTGAGTCAGGAAAGTCCAGAGCATGCCAGACCCCCTACCGTTAAATGGTAAATTACTCACTGTTCAAATTAACAATTTTATTGAATGATTTCAGTCATTCACAAGTCTTTTGAACTTAGAGGTTGGGTTGTATATAAAGCGGTTTCCATCATTTTATTCAATAATTAAATAAACATTAAGGAAGGGATAAGGTAGGATATCTTGTATGGGCAATTATCAGACAATAAATAGTAGCAATTTTGTCCTTCTCATCTCTTTTTTTGGAGAAGAAACAATAATAATGTAGAAAGAGCTCAATGCACCTTCATTCCACATGTCTAGACTGTTTCACAACAATGAACCAGGAAGATGAACAGCACGTATCAACCAATCGCGTTCTGTTAAATTAAAAATATTGCTTGCCACCAGGCAACAAGTATGTGCCCAAGGACTCCCACAAGAGAGACATTTCGGGACAAATCTAGCCAGCCTATGTGTATTTCTTGGAAGTAAGGCCGCTATTATACATGTCTATGAGTACCAGGCGTGGTCTTTTTTGCATGTTGCCCCACTGACCGGCCGCCGTTTGATTGATTGGCCTTTCTGGAAATCCCCCGATAATCCCAATGGACAGTCCGACCCTTGGTATGACATCAAATCACATTTTACTGCTGTAATGGTAACTGGTTTATAATAGCATTAAGGCATCTACTGGGCTTGTATTATACAGTATTGCCAATATACAGTGCCATGGCTAAGCGCTGTGTATACCACACCCTTCGTTACTTATTCCTTAACTGTGATTGTTTGTGTGTTTCAGAATGTATCGGGCTGAGAAGCTGGCCAACACTAACCTGGTGTTTCTGATCACTGATGCCAAGTCTACCTGTTTGTCCTGCGACCCCAGACCACTGCGTCAGGCTGAGCAGCCTTGTATCCTTCAGCACACATACACAAACACTAATTCAAACCACTACCTCTGTGACTAAAAAGGTCAGCTTTGCTTTATAGGCTTAATGTTATTACTGTCAAGATCATCTCATTTGTGTGTATTATAATCATATGGTAGATAAAGACTACAGTCATATCACTATATCACCCATCTGCATAACACATGGATGTCCTTTCACATTCATTTATTCCCTATTACTGCCTTAGTAGAAACTATTACAATATTATTTTATTTTGAGCATTAAATCATATTGAGCTGTTTATGTGAATGGAACATCTGGAGATTGTGTCTGTGTGTGAGTGTGCATATTTGTGTGTGGACATGCATGTGTGTTTGTGTCTACAACAGATATGTGTCTGGGTTTGAGCTTCCTTCTGGCATAACAGTAAAAATGTAATCATCAGAGGTCAGAGAGGGGTCAAACAAAAGGCCTGTAGTTCTTACAGCTCAATATGCTGCTAATGAGGCTAACACACACACATAGCAAGATATAAAACATACAATAATTACACACAAACATTACTTCACACCACAGCTATTCAAAGTGTCAAAATCAATCATAGAGGTGATGATATTTCTCCAGGAAATGTTAAGTGAAGTAGTACTCAGCAACAGATATGTTGATGTCACAGTGTGAATGTAAGATGTTACAGGTCTCAGTAGGTTTCATCAGTATATCTCAGTTACAGGTCTCAGTAGGTTTCATCATTATTTCTCAGTTACAGGTCTCAGTAGGTGTCATCATTATATCTCAGTTACAGGTCTTAGTAGGTTTCATCATTATTTCTCAGTTACAGGTCTCAGTAGGTTTCATTATTAGATCTCAGTTACAGGTCTCAGTAGGTTTCTTCATTACCGGTATATATCAATACCAGGTCTCATGAGGTTTCATCATTACCGGTATATCTCAGTTGCAGGTCTCAGTAGGTTTCTTCATTATATCTCAGTTACAGGTCTCAGTAGGTTTCATCATTAATGGTATATCATAGTTACAGGTCTCAGTAGGTTTCATCATTACCAGTATATCTCAGTTACAGGTCTCAGTAGGTTTCATCATTATATCTCAGTTTAAGTTTTCAGTATATTTCATCATTATTTCTCAGTTACAGGTCTCAGTAGGTTTCATCATTACCAGTTTATCTCAGTTACAGGTCTCAGTAGGTTTTATCATTATTTCTCAGTTACAGGTCTTAGTAGGTTTTACCATTATAAATCTGGATAACGATGCATTTGTGTGTGTCATTGTGTTGGATGTGTGTGTTTGTGTGTTAGTATTTCCTTAGTGTGTGCGTCCAGCCCATGGTCCAGATCCCTGTGAGCTCGCCCAGAACCCCAGATATAGGAAAGGACCAGACTTGTGTTTTGACAATAACATATTTGTAAGTCGGACAAACACCTGTATTTTTATGTATTTCTCTATTTTACTATTAATAATGATGGATTTTTTTATTGCCTGAGTGGTTTGTACCATGTATATATATCTCTTAGACTGTTCTTTACATTCATACATTACTCTCAGATATATATGTTTGCATTAATATATTACTCACCGATATATTTTGTACATTCGCAAAATACTCTTGGATATACAGTGCCTTGCAAAAGTATTTGGCCCCCTTGAACATTTCGAACTTTTGCCACATTTCAGGCCTCAAACATAAAGATATAAAACTGTAATTTTTTGTGAAGAAGCAACAACAAGTAGGACACAATCATGAAGTGGAACAAAATTTATTGGATATTTCATATCTTTATGTTTGAAGCAGGAAATGTGGCAAAAGTTTGAAAAGTTCAAGGGGGCCGAATACTTTCACAAGGCACTGTATATATGTACACTGCTCAAAAAATATTAAGGGAACAAGCAATCATCATGTTACAGTATAACACCAAGTAAATTTCAGGGATATCAATCTGTCTAGTTAGGAAGCATAAGCAATTGTGAATCAATTTCACCTGTTTTGATGCAAATGAAAGTGACAACAGGTGCAATCGAGATGCAACAGCAAGACAACCCCGAAAAAGGGAAATGTTTTGCAGTTGCTGGCCACAGACAATTGCTCTCTCCTTATCCTTCCTGACTGAGTGTCCTTTTGCTTACTGTTAGCATGAGGAGGTACCTGCAGCCCACTCAGGTTGCACAATTAGTCCAGCTTCTCTGGGATAAGACATACACTCACCTAAAAGATTATTAGGAACACCATACTAATACTGTGTTTGACCCCCTTTCGCCTTCAGAACTGCCTTAATGCTACGTGGCATCGATTCAACAAAGTGCTGAAAGCATTCTTTAGAAATGTTGGCCCATATTGATAGGATAGCATCTTGCAGTTGATGGAGATTTGTGGGATTCACATCCAAGGCACGAAGCTCCCGTTCCACCACATCCCAAAGATGCTCTAATGGGTTGAGATCTGGTGACTGTGGGGGCCATTTTAGTACAGTGAACTCATTGTCATGTTCAAGAAACCAATTTGAAATGATTCAAGCTTTGTGATATGGTGCATTATCCTGCTGGAAGTAGCCATCAGAGGAGGGGTACATGGTGGCCATAAAGGGATGGACATGGTCAGAAACAATGCTCAGGTAGGCTGTGGCATTTAAACGATGCCCAATTGGCACTAAGGGGCCAAAAGTTTGCCAAGAAAACATTCCCCACACCATTACACCACCACCACCAGCCTGCACAGTGATAACAAGGCATGATGGATCCATGTTCTCATTCTGTTTACGCCAAATTCTGACTCAACCATCTGAATGTCTCAACAGAAATCGAGACTCATCAGACCAGGCAACATTTTTCCAGTCTTCAACTGTCCAATTTTGGTGAGCTCTTGCAAATTGTAGCCTCTTTTTCCTATTTGTAGTGGAGATTAGTGGTACCCGGTGGGGTCCTCTGCTGTTGTAGCCCATCCGCCTCAAGGTTGTGCGTGTTGTGGCTTCACAAATGCTTTGCTGCATACCTCAGTTGTAAAGAGTGGTTATTTCAGTCAAAGTTGCTCTTCTATCAGCTTGAAGCAGTTGGCCCATTCTCCTCTGACCTCTAGCATCAACAAGGCATTTTCGCCCACAGGACTGCCACATACTGGATGTTTTTGCCTTTGAAAATCCCAGTAACTAAGCAGATTGTGAAATACTCAGACCAGCCCGTCTGGCACCAACAACCATGCCATGCTCAAAATTGCTTAAATCACCTTTCTTTCCCATTCTGACATTCAGTTTGGAGTTCAGGAGATCGTCTTGACCAGGACCACACCCCTAAATGCATTGAAGCAACTGCCATGTGATTGGTTGAGTAGATCATTGATTTAAGGAGAAATTGAACGGGTGATCCTAATAATCGTTTAGGTGAGTGTATATTAGTGCTGTTGCAAGGTTTGCTGTGTCTCCCAGTACTGTCTCAAGAGCATGGAGGAGATACCAGGAGATGGGCCGTTACACGAGTAGACCTGGACAGGGCCATAGAAGTTAATTTACCCAGCAGCAAGACTGGTATCTGCTCTTTTGTGTGAGGAGGAACAGGAGGAGCACTGCCAGAGCCCAAGAATATGACCTCCAGTGGGCTACTGGTGTGCATGTTTCTGACCAAACAGTCACAAACAGACTCAATTGGGGTGGCATGAGGGCCTGCTTTCTTGACAGGTCTGCCGTTAGAGCCCCGTTCCGTACACAGATGAGAGCAGGTTCACACTGAGCACATGTGACAGATGTAAAAGTGTCTGGAGACACTCTGGTGAACGCTATGCTGCTTGCAACATTATCTTGCAACATCGTCAAGCATTACCGTTTCGGCGGTGGGTCATTGATGGTCAGGGGAGGCATATCCTTGGTGGGACGCACAGACCTCCAAATGCTAGCCAACGGTTCCGACTGCTGTTAGGTACCAGGATGAAATCCACAGATCCATCATCAGACCTTATGCTGTTGCGGTGGCCCCTGGGTTTCAGAGTGTTTAGGCAGTTCCTGGTTGACCAAGGCATTGATGCCATTGATTGGCCCTCATGTTCCCCAGACCTGAATCCAGTTGAGAACCTCTAGGACAATATGTATTGTGGCATTAGGAGTTGCCGAGATGAAATTCAAACAACTTAGGACAGCCTGTGATTACAATTGTTTACCTTGATTTTTAGTGTGAGTTTGAATCCAGCCTTCATTCGGTTGGTGATTTTGTTTTCCCTTAACCATGGTTACGACCTTTTGATCTTAACGAATTTCACAATGTACAGTAAAGATGTTGATCTTTCATTTGTTTCGATTATTGAGCCCCAATGTGTTATTTGAGTGTTCCCTTAATGTTTTAGTTTTTTTGCAGTCTGTAATATTTGCTATTCACACATAACTCTCAGTTATAAATATTTCTATATTTTTTGGTTGCATGACAGGTCTTCACATTCTTCATTCTATCATCGTTTTGATTTAAGTTATTATCATGCTTACCCCATTCAAACTGACTTTTTCATTTTTTCCTTTACATTTTCTTTTTTTCTTTGTCTATGTCACATTTCCAAACTTCATTTTGCATCTCCATTGGCTGCTGCACATGTCTGTCATGGTACTGTAGGACGAGCCCCTCTGTCCAATCAGCGGTGTCTCTGGTCTGAGGTCTGCCCCTGTCCTCCTGTTGCTGCAAGTGTTGATGCTGGGCCCAGGGTCAGTGTCCATCCACACTTACTGAACTGTGACCTGTTTCTCCACCCGTGTTTACAGACAGGGGTTAAACACAGCCACTACTATCTGACATGTAACCTGCCAGTAGTCAGCCCTCTACCACTGTTGACAGTCAGTCAACTGAAACCTTATAATCAGCCTTGTGACACAGCTACTACTATCTGTCATTGCACTTTTTTATTGTTTTGCTCTATTTCTCATCACTTTAAAATAACACAATGACTATGTGGTTATAGGGCAGGGTGCCAGTAGGCAGGTGTGTTTGTTCTTATCCTTAGTTGCACAAGACAGATTTCAGTGTTTATTTTTGTTTATAGACTTCGTATTTGAATTTGGAAAATGTTGGGCCCCAATTCCAACTCCAACAATGCAGTAAAATAACAAAAATCTAAACTTAAGGATGTGCAAGAGAGCAACATGTGCAAAAGAACAACATGAGGAGAGTTGAAGTGCCAAAGTAAGCCAAGTGCTACTACTGCTAGTAAATCAAGATAAATTGATCAGAGACACCCAACGTATCATGCCTACTTGGATGACACATTCTTCGACCGGACAAAATACAGCTAAACCGAATGCACCATTCACATGCTGAAGACAAGGCTGAAGGCAAACAGGTCCAATCAAAATCAGGCCTGGAAAATCAGCACCTTGTCTATGTGTTACAGGCTATGCAACCTTGTACTAAACATGACTGCATTAGTGTACAGCATTGTTCATCTGTCCAAATAGTTTCTGATCTCTGTTTTTTTTTTCAAAACATAAAGTAGTCTCACATTAAAGCTGCCCTTTAACTCCATATTTGTTGTGTTATTTCAAATTCTGAAGTGCTGGAATACAGAGGCAAACATTTGTCACTTTCGGAGTTTATGGTATGTGAATACCTGGGTACTTGTATTTACAATATGTAATGAAATACACTAGGAAATATTCCTGAGTGACAGAAAGGCGTGTTATCTTACATTTACATTTTAGTCATTTAGCAGACGCTCTTATCCACAGTAAGTGCAGACATTAAAATGCAAGATGAACAAGGATGTAACACTTTTTACTAACTCTATACAAGGTGAATATTATAGTATGATATAATATTTTATAATAGTATAATGTATAACAGTATATTGTATAATAATATAATGTATAATAATATAAAATTAAATAGCATAATGTACAATAGTGTATTGCATAATAGAATGAATAATAGTATGTATAACAATACAATAGTTTATCGTTTACCACTATAATGTATAACAGTATAATGTTCAGTGATGTGAAAATGATGGTGAGAAGGCCACCGCTGTAACATCACCTCTGAAAAAGTCTGACATCACTCATGTAAATATTAAACTTGGCTTAAAGTATTTTGTACTGCCCATTATGTACCAGCCACACACATTCAGGCCAGTAGTGGTGTTTAGGTTGGCCTGGGAATGGAAGGCACAGGTATTGTACAGCGGAAATCACCACTCTATGGAGAGTGAAAGTAGAACAAAGCCCACTGCCCTTAACTAAACTATGGAAGTTCCTCTTCGGTCTATATTCCCTATAGTGTAAATACAGGATGCACAGATGGGTTTCCTGCCTTTGACGGTGTGCAGTATTGTAGGACACAGACACAGAGAGCAAAAGCACATGCGGATATCCTAAACACTGGCATCAAACAGCAGGATGCCGCACACGCACACTGAATAAGTTACACCCTTCGTTTAGATTGAATTGTTAGTGATTAAGCAGATGCTCCAGAGCTACTTACTGAAGTAAGTGAAAACATTTTCATACCTTCTCATCCTTGCCTTGTGTAAATGCAACCATGTGTAAATCTGTGTCATCAGTTCGCCAGCATAATCTAATTGTTGTTGACTTCTACAGGAGGATGATTCTGACTGTGGGGGAGGGACCTCTCTGAGCCCCTCCCACTGGACCGTGCTGGGGCTACAACTACTGCTGCTCTGGCTTCTCACGGGACCTCGGCGCTCATGACCCGCACACGCCCAGAGAGTGTTACATCGGACTGTTCACTGACGCTCCATCCCCTGAACGTCATCACAGATTTTTTAATTCACTGCCAGTAGGGAAGAGGAATCACTCACTCTCCTGTTCTCCAGTTGTTCTCCAATGCCAAAGGATGTTCTCTCATCCCTCGCTTCTCAACCATCTTTTAACTGACTGAGATATGTTGTTCTTTATTGCAACAGAAAGAGCTAACCAAACCCTTTAATTCTGTATCATCCATTGATTTGTATGTTGTGGTTTGCGTGTAATGAGCGCATGAGTGGCTGTCTTTTCATGCCAACATAACGTTTTGTTTCACTGACAGCAAAGGATTTGTGTAGGCCTAGTTGTTTGTATTTTTTGTTGATCATGATGTGTATCATAGTTAAAAAGTATACTTATAAAACAGTGAAATATGTAACCTAAATGGAACACAAAGGAATCCATATTTCAGCTGTTTTAGTTTGTCCAGGTCAACCAGCAGTGATGCAGTACCGTAGAGTAGAGTTCACTTAGTGAACAACCAAACACTATAACACCAAAGCTTATTAGAGAAATGAGAGCCTCTGACCCAGGATCAATGTTTCTCTGATAACGTGCAAGCCAACACCAGGGTGGGGGGGTAAGTTGGCCAATGTTTTACATTCAGCATCACAACTCCAGACAAATAACAGAATTCATTACAGAGGAAAGGTACTGTACACTTTAATTAGACAGATAAGAACAAATGGGGAGACGTGCAGGCTGAAGAACAGTAGAAAGAATACTGAGATTGATCTCTAGTCTCCGGCATGGAGCGGTCTATGGAACATATGCCGGGTAGTGTTACACATACAACACGGCTCTGCATGAACTATTGAGTATTATTTTTAACGAAGATATATCTACATACTATATATTCCAGGATATGTATCCCTGGAAATAATCAGAATGAATGTTAATGTAACAGTTTAAAAAAAAAAGGCACAAAATAGTGATCTTGTTGCTTAATGTGCCCTAGGTGGGTCCAGGAGAGTTGAGCCACCTGTGTGTGTTTTGCTGTTGACCTTTGACATTATGGTGCTGCTGGGTCAAAGGTGAATTCATAGAATAGGTGTGTGATTTAATTGTATTTCTCTCTATAAATTCACTTGGCCTTCTATTTCTTTACATTTAAATAACATTTAATTATTTTGGCAGACCCGACATCTGGAACAGTAATGTGGTTTAGATGTGCCAATTCATAGGCAGGTTTGTGAATTGGCACATCTAACAACTACGTTGTGTTTCTCTGGTACTCAGTCGTAGCTTAACTTTGTCACAGTTTGATGTCTATTTTATTTTTGTTAGTGTACATCATTTGTGTCTTTCAGTACCATTGTGAAGAGAATTGGGGGTTAAGTCATTGCAGTGAACCCCTGGATAAAGGCACTATCTAGCTGTTTCATTTTCACTCCAGACATACCTCGATTTAACCAATGTTTAGGTTGCAGGTTCCAAGGTGCACCTTGATTTTATTGACTTTTGTTTGCTGATAAGTGATCAATATAATTCATGAAAATGACAGCCACATACCATACTTCTACATGTGTGTGTAAAAAATCATAATGGAAACATATTTGGAGTTAGGGGATTACATTATACTGTGTTTGGTTGCATAGAAAATAGTGGTGGCTCAACTTTCCCTAATCTCCTGTACTCAACTATCATTTTGGTCACATCACCATTCCTGGGGTATCAATCATTAAGTCACCTGGGCCAAATACTTTCCGAAACATTTGGTGTGCTTTCTTTAGCTTTGCTTACAGGGTGGGCAGGGTTTGAACTTTGGTACTAGGCTATTGGTTCTATTGCACTGTGCAAGCTAAATCAAGTGCACCTCTAGTTTAAAAATACAGTATGCATATGACCCAGGTCTGTATAGATACTGATGCAGTATAGCTCTGTTTGATGCATCATATTCCCAGTGCCTATGTAGCTTTGACATCCCGTTAATGTATCCAGAGTTTGTTTTTGAGTCATTGGAATGATGTCCCAATGTGTCCAAGTTGCACGCCGTACAGTGCAGTAGAACAGTGTGCTATTAGTAGTAGTAGAGCAGGGTAACTCAGATCTGTTTTTATGTTTAGGTAGCTAGCAGGTATCTACCTAGCCTGGCTGTCAGTATGTTTAATCTCAACATTGGCAGCTTGGCTGGAACCCAATCCTATAGAACAATATACTCCTGAAGTTAGTTTCCTCTGGATCACAAGACTCAGGATTCTAGAAAAGTGAACATGGGAAAAGATTTCCAGAAGTCTTCAGTGGTTATGGAGAATGACATCTGGTGAGGAAATCAACTGGACAGCGATATCTGCATATCTACAGAATGTTTCTTCTTATTCTGCTTGTTTATTCTTTGTGTTGCTCTTTAAGTGCTGTGAACAAGATGCTGAAGCCTCAGTGTCCAAACGCTGCAATGTGATGGAATGATTCTATTTGATGTTGGACTCTTCTAAAACCACGGGAGAGTCACTGTTTGGCCATGATGGAGAGGACCGAGGTACAGCCACCATTACCTCCGATATAAATCACAGACACATTCAACTCACAAGTTCATTTTAGTTCACAGTTCCACGTGAAAAAGCAGTTCTTCATTCCGAACCCCGAATGAGGATTCATCAACTAAGGTTGAGTTCTTTCTCATCTGTACTGATCGTTGTCCTTTCTGCCATGGCCACAGTGAATACCTGGTTTGGAGAGGTCAGGATCATGCCTGTTTATTGGAGTTGCGTGTTAACGTGTGTACGCCAGGGGCGTGTGTAGCCCTGGTACAGGCATGTCCCTGGGGCACCTCTGATTGTGCTTTAATACATTAATCTTTTGTGGAACTTGACTAGCCTGATTCAATTTTGTATACATTTGTACAATAATGATATTTACTGTATAAAAAAAGAAAAAGGAGAAATAATGTTTATAACACGTTGTTGACTTGTGCAAATATGATATATTCACAATAAAATGGTAGTATTGTTATGGTATTTGGTGTTGCTGTTCATTCCGCTGCAGACGTTTGTGCCATGTCCAACACATCCAAGTAAACAAGCCATATGTGAAAGAAAAAACTGTTAGTATTCACAGCTTCTCTATTCCGATATAATAATAGTTCACACTAGGGTCACAGTTCAAATGAAACATGGTTCTATGTTTCCTATATTCAGAGCCTAGTTCAGGACACCGCCTCATATTGGTGTAATGCAGGAGGAAAACACTTAAGCCATTAGTAGGCCTGGGGTGGATGTATTTGATAGCTGGTCAACTAACTGTACTTTTTTCAACAAGCTACACAATGAATAAATGCTTCAGGGTTGTACTGTACAATGTAGGCCTATTGATTTTTGCTTAATGATGAAAGTCTATATTCAATTATAATCACTTATCTCTGCCAGACATGAAACGACTGTAGCCAGTTCCTAAACACGTCCCTATACTCTCTGGTTGATAACAATACATTTTCCAAAATGCGATAATGTAACTCCCAATATTCAGTTTCTATAAAATTGTAAACGTTATCATGCAACTACAGTGCCGATAGAAAGTCTATCCCACCCTTTTATACCCCATTTTTCATATTGCCTCAAAGCTCCATGCAAGATTCTTACCCCTTTAATATCTACATATTTAATTGTGAAATCAAATATTTTTTAAAATACACAAAATGAAAGTATATTTTGATATGATGTGAAGATAATGCTTAGTGGAAGCAACTTTGGCAGTAAAGTATCTGTTGGGAAAGGTTTTTTTACACCTGTCAAGTGTTCCATGTTCCTTGGGATGCACTGATGGACGTGCACGCCTTAAGTCATGCCACAAATGTTTGATTGGAATTAGGTCTGTGCTCTCTCTGGTCCACTAAAGGAAATGTACTTTTTTCTTCCTAAGCCTCTCTGCTATATATTTGGCTGTGTGCTGTAGGTTGTTGTCATGCTGAAATGCGAACGTACGTCCCGGTTTCAGCTTTCTTGCAGAGACCAACACATTTTCATGAAATTCTCACTCATTGTCAGTACATGAAAACTATCAAAATATATACACTCACTAGTTCCCTTTTCTTTGGATAAGTGTTAAACATGTGGTACATTTAAACTACCCTTGTCATTGACATTGAGAATCATCTCCATAACACGATGCTGCCACCACATCATTTCACACTAAGGATTGTAGTCTTTGGATGATGTCCATGTTGGTTTCCATACTCTCAAATTTTCTCAATAATAATCTAAACTGTATTTCAAGAATATTCAAGGTCTTATTTATATATTTATACCCACCACCTGATCTGTGTTTCCAAATCTTTGTTTTTTTGTTCTTTTGAAATGCTGCTAGGTACTCATGGTTAAGTGTGTTTGATTTGCAAAAAATAACTACCCAAATGAGAGATGCTATATAATCTGATGAATGTATCCTGAAGTGTTATGAATTTCAACAATTTAAAGCTCCAGTCCACGATTTAGACAACTGATTGTTAAGGCCACATAGTTGAACAATGTCCCTGAAATGATTTCATGTAAATACTGATTTGTGCACCATGTCATCAAAACCACTTCCTTTCAAACTTGTTATTTCAAACATAGGTTTGATTGTGTACTTAAATTGTGCTTAAATAGTATGCAAATATAAACAATACATATGCAGCCAAATAGGGGAAGTTTAAAAAGAAACATTTTTTATCAAAAAGTCCCAGACTAAACAATTAACACAAGTGGAAGCCAATGAACTTGGTGTGTAATTGTGAAGGTGACACCTCAGCAAATTTAGGATTTCTGAAAAACAATTTGTGGAGAATTATTTACTTATGATTTTTTATTCTAATTTACAACAACCCACAGAATTGTTACATGGAGAGGGGAAAAATGAATGAGCCAATTTGAATCTGGGCATATTTATGGTAGCCATGTTGGTTTGAGAGCCAGATCGTAGATGTAGCCAAGTTAACAACCCTACTCTTACAATCAGTGCCAAAGATCTTTAGTGACAACAGAGTCAGGACATGCATTTAACATCCTAAATGGTACTGGGATTCTTTAACATTTGGAACAGAGGGAAAATTCATAGAATAAAGCTTCTCACTTTGAATGAACCATTTTCAATAGGACAACATTCAACAATTTTACATTTACAATGTGTTCATTTAGTAGATGCTAACCTCATTGAAAATAATGTACAAACTTTAATAAGAACTGTAAAATTATATATAATAGTAATATAATAATATAAAGGATACTTAAAGGATGCACACGTCTCATGTACCTCTGTGATATCCTGACCAAGAGATTCTCAAAGACATGTCTGGCCTCTGTCCTGGTCTCTTATAGACCAGATGGCAGCTTCACGGCCGAGTGTCGTTGGGTTTATGTTGTTGTTCTTTTTTTGATGTTATCTAGGACAAACTCAACCACTACCTGATTTTACGGCTTTGTGTTTAAATCGGGTAGTGGTTGAGATCACATTAGGCAGATAAGTGTGTGTCTCTGCGTGTGTGTGTGGTTAAGAATGGTTAGCCCGTGGGCAACAAAACCTGAGAAAGATCCCATTAGGCAGATAAGTGTGTGTCTTTGCGTGTGTGTGTGTGTGTGTGTGTGTGTGTGTGTGGTTAAGAATGGTTAGCCCATGGGGTCTGTGTGTAATGTGAGACCCTTTGTCTGTAGTCATGGGGTCATAGCCTTTACCATGGCTGCCATCTCTTCACATGCCTGTGCTAAGAGTTAACAGACACTTTGGAAGAGAGAGTGGGCCAGGAGATGCTTAAAAGAAAAAAAATATGCAGTTCCGAATAAACAAAGTTTACCTAAAATAGAATCCAACTGTACACATAAGGTCAGTAAACCGCTATGTGAATCCGTGTTTTGCGATTGGATGATGGAACTGTAATGTTTTCTGACGTGAGGATGAAACATTGATAAAGTAATTTGATCCTCATTAGTGAAGCTGGCCTTCAGAACTAGAATGAATGTAAGCGTAACCATACGGCCATTAGACCTGGCCTGTATAAACATGTCTAATCAAGTGGACCTAATATAGTTGACCTCTAACCTTCATTCTAATTGGTTGTAGAGTCATTCTTCCAGTCAGAGCAGAGGGGAGTGGTTGTTCCCGTACATAGGGTCATCTTGACTTTCTCTAGACCAGAGCAGGACAGAAAAGAATGGAATTCAACGGAACAAATTTTGTTGAATAACAATTAACCATAAAGTATGACTATGTTTGCCTTCTTCTTCAGCCATAGTGCTCCTCCATATTGATGTGTATGTGTTGCGCATATATTGGACAGCACATAGGAACTGTCTTTGTTCTCGCAGACTTATTCAGGGACCACCAGCGTTGTTGCCAAAGCCCTAAATTTGATTAGTTCATCACCTGCTTTTGCTTTCTTTTGCATCCACTCTTTCATCTGCCCTCCATCCTAAGCCAGCGTTTTGCCAGGAGATCATTTGAAATCTGTCAACAATAAATGCCAACATTACCCAGTTTTCCTATGATCCTCCTGTGAGTTCTGGAAATACCGTCAACATTCCCAATGTGACTCACAAGGCCAGGGAGACACAACGTCCCCAGCGTGTGTGTATAAACCCACACGTGCACGTGTGCACATGTGTGTATGTTCCCATTGTCAGTGGAAAACAGTGATCTCGCTCTCTCCAGTTCAGTATTCCCAGTGGGACATTAATTGGAGTCAATCTCTGGATTTTCACTGTATTTGCTATGGGGCCACACTGTTCAAACACACCCACACACTATAATGCGTCATCTGTTGATTGTGATGTACACGGTAATCGTCAAAGACGTGCTTACAGCCTGTGTTGTACTACTGTTTGGGGACCAGACCATGTTTTGGGTGCAAGGTCATCTAACTGTGTACTTCTGTAACTGTGCCATTCATATCCAACGATATGCTAAAAGTGAAATTTCATTTTAGTTTTTCTACTGTTCTTATATGATAGCAATCCAATTAGTAAAATACAGTATTCAACTTGTGTTTAAGGTTCCAGCATGCATTTGAAACTGTAAAAAGGGGTACATGGGGGCCGCCGGCGTGTGTGGTAGATCTGTTCCAGCTGCTGGAACCATGATCCTTCAGGGATATCTCTCTCAAACACACACACACACCCACACACACACACATACACACACAGGCAATGTGTGTGTGTGTGTGTGTGTGTGTGTGTGTGTGTGTGTGTGCGTGCGTGCGTGCGTGTGTGTGCAAGAGCAGGTGTGTGTGTGCTTGACCCCAGTTGCACTCTGCCTGGAACAGTGTGCGCCATGTTAAACATCAAAACACTAATTACACACATCAGCTCTGAGACAACACCCCCCCATATACACACCCAGAGACGTAGTGAAAAAGAGACTTTTTTTCTCCTATTGGTGTGTGATGTACAGTTGTGCTCAGACGTTTGCATACCCTGGCAGATTTTGTGAGATTTTGACAATATGACTGTTCATGCAAGACCTCTGACTGTAATGTAAGGACAGTGATCATATGAAGCCATTAATTATCACACAGTTGTTTGGCTCCTTTGTAAACCCTACTGATAACAGATAACCAAATGGCCCTGGTCAAAAGTTTACATTACTTTGAATGTTTGGCCTAGCAGACACGCAAGGTGATACACACAGGTTAAAATGGCAAAAGTAATCATTAATACATGAGCGTGATTAATCTGGTGTTGCCAGAGAATGACTGCACACCTCAGCGGTGTGAGAAGGCTGGTTATTCCCTGGCAATGCATAGCCCGGAGTGTGTTAATTCTCTTATAAAACGGTTGTGAACATTTCATTTGTGAAAAGGCATTTTTTATTATTAGTTTTAGCTAAAAGAAATGGTTTCGATGCGTGCAGTTATTGTCTAACATCAACGTACCCACCACCACTCCTCTCACTGTTGCCATGTTAGTGCACAAAAAAAACACAAGTAGTTCCTATTAAGGTAATCATTTATATAGTTTACAAAAAGGTTGCAACATTTATGTACAGTATCATTACTTTAAATACAATTGTACATTTTCCAGTCTGCTTTAGTGATGCATTTGTTTATGCAATTTGCTCTTCACATTTTACGGTTGATACAGACTCCACACAGTCGACAGTCTGTTACTGTACTGACAACACTGTGAATGCAGGCAAGCCAACATCTGTGCAGCTTTGCATTGCTATTGCTTTTCTTTCAATAGTTTTTCTTAAGACATTTAAATGCATCCATTAACACCCACAATGCACAGTCTAGTCTGGGAATAGAACGTTATGAGTACGAGCAGACTTCATGTATGCAGGTGTTGGCCATTAACCAATCAGAGAATTATTTGCAAAAAATGTATGGCAGCGAATGAAAGCAATTTTGAATGAAAGCGGAAGAGAGAGAGAATTCTCACTACTAGGCTACACAACGCATAGAGAGAGGAAAACAATTATGTCTTCATAGTTTACACTGTATCCACAATTATTAGTTGTGATCTTGAGGATTAATTTTATTAGTGAACAACTACACTGCTCTTGGTCAATCCAAAATATAAACACACCTCGTACCTGGATAGTTAAGAAAGTAAAAGTGAGGTCTTGGCTTTCTTTGGAGAATATATATGTGTGCAAACTTGTTGGGCAACTATTAGTGTGCAGAATAATCATGCAACTAAATAAAAAATTAAAAGATTCCCAGCCATCTCACTCGTCGATTTTCATCTGTTAAAGTAAGATTAATAAAGATTCAAGTCAAAATTTACAATTAAACATTTCTGACATTTCCAAATCAGTGATAAATATAGCAACTCTTCTTTTCAATAACAGTCATAAGCCTTCCCTTCATGTAGTCTGTCAGTTTCTTGATCTGTTCACGATTAACTTTTTGTGCAGCAGCAACCATTGACCGTTTAAGAAGGGACCACAAGTTCTCAATAGGGTTTAGGTCAGGTGAGGAAGAGGGTCATGCCATTATTCTTTCATCTTTAAGGCCTTTACTGGCCTTAAGGCCTTTACTGCTCAATGCATGCCATAGAGCATTGTCCTGCATAAAAATCATGGTCTTCTTGAAAGATGCAGACTTTTTTCTGTACCACTGCTTGAAGAAAGTGTCTTCTAAACTCTGGCAGTAGGTTTGGGAGTTGAGTTTGAGTCCATCTTCAACCTGATAGTGGCTAACTAGCTCATCTTTAATAATACCAGCCCATACCAGTGCCCCACCTCCCCCTTGCTGGTGTCTGAGTTGAATTGAAGCTCTGTGTCCATTACTGATCCCGCCTCTGGTCCGTCAACTGTCATCGTCATCTCATCTCTCCATAAAACCTTTGAAAAATCTGTTTTCAGATATTTCTTGACCCAGTATTGATTTTTTTTTTCAAAGACTTTGCGTGACCTGGAGGCATTTTGCCAAGACGAATGGGAAGCTATACTATCTGCAAGAATTCGGGTCCTTATAGACAATTATTACAAAAGACTGCACACTGTTATTGATGCAAAAGGGGGCATTATACCGTAATGAGAACTGAGGGTATGCAGACCTTTAAATAGTTAAATTTCATTATTTTCTTTGTTGTTATGTTTTCTTTTATAATTGTGCCATTCTGTTATGACCTACAGTTTAAAATAAATCCCATGAGAAATAAAAACGGAACTATTTTGCCCACTCCAACATTTTTTTCTTTAATAATGGTACATCTATTACCAATTCTCCAGGGGTTTGCAAAATGTTTAGCACAACTGTATGCATTGTATGTTAAAGGATGTGTTTGTTAAACAGTTATGGTTAGTATGATACACAAATGGACAGGGTATTCTACTCTGGGATTGTTTCACATCAACACCCATAAACACAGGAGATGAAGGACAAACAGTGTAGTTTGAAAGGCTGATAAGGTGTGCGGGTCAGTGTTTGTGTGTATGTAATGTGTGTCTATGCATTCTGTGTCTGGCAGATGATAAACTGCTTATGTGTAGTAATTGGAAAGCGTGTGTGTTTGGCAACAGATAAAAGTTTCAGGGCATTCATTTACACAATGTTGTGCCAAATTAGTTGAAGATTTCAACATCAAAATGTAGTAGTTTAGTTGTTTATAGTTAGCGTAACACACCACGTTTATGCAGAAATAGGGTTGTGGTTGTGTATGTGTTTGCTGGAACTGTGCCTGTCAGCACATTTTAATTAGCAGTTGTGGTTCTGACAACAGGATGTGCATGTTTGTTTACAAGAGGATCATCTGACACGCACACACACGCCCCTCACAACAGCACACAAGCATATGTTTGTAGAAGGATGTTTTATTTCCTTACCCCAATAAGAGGCACATACCTAAACCATCTCTCCATTTCTCGTCCCCGTTTTCCCTCTTGCCTAAGACCTGGTGAAGTGCTGCTTTTTTTTTGGGCATGTTGTTTGTGAGGGATCCAGGCAGGAAAAAAGGTTGTAATGACCTTCATGAGATTACATGGCACCTAGCGGTTAAGCTGTCAGAACTACAGGTCACAAGCAGATGCCACAAGTTAGTGTAATAGATTACTTTTCTGGGTTGGGCTGAGTTCACAACTTTTGGGAAGTTCCTTAGTAAGACACTATTGACCAAGGTAAAAGAAGTTCATAACTTACCAGTGATCTATGAAAAATGACTACACTGTAAAAAAAGTTGTAATTTGATGGGAAATCCACTGTAACGGTTTACAGTGTTTACCTTTAATTGGAACAATGGGAAACATTTTTTTATTTTTTTTTATTTAACCTTTATTTAACCAGGTAAGTTGACTAAGAACAATTTCTTAATTTTTTAAAATTACAGAACCTCTTTTACCTGGTCATTAGGGTCAAACGTACTGTACATGGGAGTGTTGAGCCCAGGGGTTCAATGGAGAATAGGTGCACATTGTTCAATGGAGCAACAGTTTATTTAATTGAATAACAAACCAAACACTTCTCCGGAAAGACCTCTGCTGAAATCCAAATGGACACTGTCAACTTTCAAGATTTGTATAACTATTTAAAATGTGAATATTAACTGCATCACTAATTTCACACATTTATGTATGTCAAGGTGATGACCATCAAAACTATTTTGGAATGTACTACCATAGAGTTAGAGGACTCGATAAAACCAATGTTGACATGAAAGTTGTTCCGCCATTTTGGTTAGCTACATGTATATTGGACTTCATTTGTGTAGAGGTTTGCATAGATCCATGCATCATCAGGAGGACTGAGCAAATCTACGTCTGCCAAATATTCCAAAACTGTAGGTGGCAGTAAATCACCAAATAAATGTACCTGTTTAAACAACAAGGTTGTTATTTGCTTGGTCGTTTTTGAAATATGATTTGAAAAATCTATTTGAAGACTGTTTTTATACAGAAGAATTTTAAGTAGATGCAGTGAGAAGGAAATATATTCTGTAACATGTTTGTTTTTATTATTCATGCAAGATATTTCCTTTCTAGTAAAGCTGTACACTGTATTCCAAGCAGTAGCTATTAATGCCGTAGTGGAAACATTGTAAATAACAATCTCATTATAATATGATAAATCAATAGATTGTAAACAATAAGGATTTCACTGGCTAAAGGCCACACACTGGCATTGATTGACATCCCTATTTGTTAGCCAAAATTATGAAATGTTAAAAAGTTTTATGAAAAAAGCAATTGGGAATATATCCATATATATTTAAGAGCTGTCACGTCAGCAACCCCACAGCAGGTGCCAGATGATCAAAGATCAATCACATGCTTCCCCCCAGGACATGTTGCTAAGTTGTCAGATTCTTATTACACTGCTCATGTAACACAGAAGCCTTGAGTCAGTACATCTGTGGGAGGAATTACACATTCACCAACTGTAAAAGTGTGGTTAAATTCACAGGTGCCCAACCTGCACACATGGAGTCACACGCGAAAGACGTGATGAGACAATTGTGTCTGAATGCTTACTCATTTACCTCGGACAGCTCTGTACCCACTCACGCCCCACCTAACAGAACCTCCAGGCATAGTCAGAATGCTGCGACCAACACAGGAACCCCGGCCACTGTGACACAGTTGTACTGTGATGCAGCGACTTAGATAATGTCAGGGTTGGGTAGGTTACTTTAAAATGTAATTTCTTACAGTTACTAGTTACCCATTCACAATGCACAATTTTTTTTTGGTACACAGATTACTTGTTATCCATTTATCCCCAAATCTGCAGAATGTAGATAAACATAATTTTGAAATGAAATTATGAAGAAAGATTTCATGATGAAGCATTTGTTCTAAAATGAATTAAAAGTTAAATATACTTATTTGTTTTATAGTACTTAAGTAATGGTAGAGATTTTACATTTTTAAAATGTATCTAAGACCAGTGATTCGCAAACCACTCTTGGGTACACCCAGCCATTCCTTGTATTGCATGTGTATCCAAGAGAGGTTTGAGAAACAGTGGTTTAAGATACAGATTAAAAACCTACACTTTCTACCAAGGCTATGGAGGACTTTAAGTACTGTCAAACAAATATAATTGCATGTTTATCTCAGTCTGTAAATTCAAACAAACACTGAAAACATGAGTCTGAGGACAGAAAAGAGCTGAAAAAAGAGAAAAGTGGGAGTAGAAGAGTAAAAGGATAAAAATGAGAGAGGAGACAGAGGGAGATGAGAGAAGAAGAGGAAGATGAGAGAGGAAGAGAAAGAGGAAGATGCCTGGCAGGTCTGAAGGTAGAAATAAAACATACTCTTAATATATACCAAAATATACCTGCAACTACACTGTAAAAAATGATACACCATATCTACTCAATAAAATGAAGGCAACAGATTACAAGCAATTTTATTAATTACATATTAATTAATTATTTCAATTAACCATTGTAGGTAAATAACAAACTTAAGTTACCTTTAATTAACTAAATTGCTTGTAATCTGTTGCCTTAATTTATTGAGTAGATGTAGGCCTTATTTTTTACAGTGTACATCCAGCTATTCATCCATTTAATATATATACTATAGTTTATACTATAGTTTATATATTTATAATTTCCAAAAGAGATGGACAACATGTGAAACAGAGATTATATATGTACGAAAATACAGAAGATGTAGATTTACAGTTCTTTTGAGATAATCCTGTTTTTGATTTGGACACTGGCACTGTTCATTAGCAAGATGTCCCAATTGGAGGTTGGCTGTGTTCTCATAGTGTATTTCCCCTTTTAGTGAAGTAGTAATAAAAAAACTGCTCAACTTTTGTTGGCAGTATGAAAAATACCAAAAAATAACCCGCCACTACCACCGCCATCATATGTAAGAAAGCTATTGGGTGGAATGTAATCTCAGGCTAATATTAGAACAAACACACATGATTATCAGATCGTTAATGGACTAATGGAGTTGTACTCAACCCAAAGCATGTGGACGAACCAAACACATCTGCTGCTCGTTATGAGTTGATGTGGGTGGATGTGTGTCCGGTTATGAGACTGAAAGAGACTGATTCATTGGCAGGGATTGTTTATTATCATGGAGAGTGACTGTGGTTTCCTTCTAAGTAATATAAAAATGAGTATTAGTCATCTCCAGAGAGAGAGAACGGGGAGAAGTGTTTGTGTACTGGGGGGATAGAGGAGACAATGTGATTATCCATGTCCCATGAGATTAGTGAGGAGAGGTTTAGGATGCGAGTGTCATCCATGAAGACAGATCTGTTTGTAGAAGCTGAGATAAACCCTGACACTCTAGCCCAGCTTAAAGCTGTCATCAGGGGAACTTCTCTACTGATAAATACCTAGGTTTCCACATGATAACGTTTCCACTGAAAAAAACTGCCGAAGTTATCCATGTTGTTTAGCAGTTAGTAAATGAAGTTTTGGCCTAAAGGAGGTGGGCTGCCAGTATGTAATAACTAGCGCTGAGAGGGAGAGGGAGGGTGAGAGAAAGAGAGATATGGTCCACGATGTGTTTCTTCCCAGCTGCATATGCTGTAGCTGACGAAACATCCTTAGTCACTCTGTCCCGCTGTTTGGACCTAATCACCGGACGAACAATACCCTATTATTAGGATACCACTTGTTTTTTTGGATATTGCGGACAGTTTTTCCAGCAACCATGTGGATTTCCAACATCACTTTTACTCTTTTAATTGTGGCGTATGCAGGTAAGTTTAAGCTTCAGTTCAGATTCAGAAGTTAACTTTCCATCTCTCCTTCTCCGCACCTGGCATGTCACATCATCTTATTTTACTTATGTTGGCCTATGTCGACGATAGGCGTGATTATCAACAAAACAAAGACACACAATATTAGCTATATTTGGGCAAATCCTTTACTTTGTAGTAGATTATTAATTTTCCCATCTTGTCACGCTGCTCGGAATGGCGAACGACACAGAAGGTTTGCTGATATTAAAGTCTTGATACTTACAAACTTTAAATTGCTAGAATTTTTTTTATACCAAACCATAGCCTTTATGTGATGTTGTATTACTCTTCTCTTTTTTACGGCGAGAGCACACTGTGCATCATATAAAATACTGCGTCTATGTCTGAATCAGCAGACTCACGCTCTCCTGTAGGTGCGCGTGCACTGTTTTCGGCTGTCATGTACGGTACTATATTGGTGACTGTCGAAACGAAAACAGCTTATTGGTCAAGTTCGGCTTTCACTAAAGAAGTGTTGGACCTTATGTTTGTCTAATGCTTGCTTTTGATATTTGTCATATATGTACTTTTCACTTTTTGTCTTAATAACTGTTTTCAAGATCATACAGACTGACTGTTAGACATTATCAGCCAACACTACATTGGGGGTAATCAACACTTCAATATTGGGGCAAAGTGAATGTGCTCCAGCTGTAATAGAGTAGATTGTGTGTTAGTGGGGATAAAGAGAGTAATGGGTGTGTAACCCATTAAGTCAGTGATATGAATTAATCAGTGAGACAAGACTAATTGACACATCATAATGCTACTGGGTTTGTCTCAGTGCTTCTGGGAACATCAGCACAGACTCATGCTAGGGGAAAGACAATGCATTTACAACAGTTCATTTCATACTGTGGTGTGTGTGTGCGTGTTTGTGTGTGTGTGTGTGTATTTGTGTGTCTGTATATGTGTGTTAGAGTGCAGGAGGAACGCATTACAGGACTACCAGAAAAGCGATGGTGTACGATTGGTCCAGACACCAGATACGGCCCTCCAAACTAAAAGCAGGAAGTTGAGCGTAGTGAAGTGTGCTCGTGGCTGCAGCCGCCACAACAGACTACCCTTCACATGCAGGTATGTGTGAAGTATCTGGGAACACTATAGCAACCGTTTTTGCATCTCTAGCTTCTCTGTGTCTTTTTAACCCATCGTAGTGAATAAGCTTCAGCAGGGGTTTCATCTGTACAAATGTACATTTATCGCCCTGGAAACCAGTATGACATCATCATCTGGTCTTCCTTTGCAGCATTCCAAATGGACTGTAGTAAACAGTGCTTTATCTGATACTGTAAAACCCCACTCACTGCATGTTCTACTCCAGTGTTGAGCAGCAGCTTGAGTCTGCTTGGCAGGACCTGACACACCTCTTTGCAGCGCCATCACTCTTGGCTCCTACTCTAATTTAGGACATGAACTACTGTTGGCATGTTAATTGTTATTGGCTCTGGATAAACTTGCCTGATCAGTATCTCTCCATCCTTTCTGCTCAATCTCTCTCTCTCTCTCTCTCTCTCTCTCTCTCTCTCTCTCTCTCTCTCTCTCTCTCTCTCTCTCTCTCTCCAGAGCATTTCTCTATGATCAAAAAAACAGGAAATGCCATTGGCTGTCATTTGACAGGAACTCACTAGGGGTCCAGAGACAGCAGGACTTCAACTACCAACTCTACCAGAAGAAAGGTACTTTCTCATTCTGTCTCTCTCTCTCTTTCTGTCCTTTAGCCTTACAGTTTCTTTATGTCCTCTATCCCTCTATCCCCCTCTCCCTCCGTTTCTTTTTGTCCTCCAGAAAAGGGAAATAAAATATTTAACTGTATTGTTGATTTGAGACCTATCCTAACATGCTGTCAGTCGACCAAGACAGTTTTTGTTCTCCAGATCCTGTTCTTGCAAACATGGTCTGTTTTATCCATTATGATTTTGGCTGTCCTCTCTCTCTCTGTAACCACCCATCTGTTTCTCTCTCTCTCTGTACGGATCACTCTTCCTCGTCATATTTTTTCCATCTCTTCACCTCTGTTGTTCTCATTCCAGCCTATGTACAGGAGTGTGTGGTGGGGACAGGAGTGAGCTACAGAGGCAGGACGTCTGTAACGGCTAGTGGAATCAGGTGCCAAGCCTGGGCCTCTCCGATCCCTCATGAACACAAGTAAGCTGGAGCCTGTGTGTGTGTGTGTCTGGGGGGGGGCATGCATGTGTTACTGTATGCTTCACTGCATATGGCTGTGTGTGTGTGTGTGGGGGGGGTTATTGGTACATGATTAGATGGTGATTAGTCTCATGAGACCAGTCATTCATCAGTATTTGTCCTCTTTGACCTCACTGTAACACTTTACCCAGTCAGCGATCATTTCCTGTTGTAGTCCCACTGTTTATGTAGGTGTGTGTGTGTGTGCAATTTTAATTAAGTGATAAAGTATACAGTCTGTGACAAACTGCAGCCCTCATTCAGTGATAGGAGCTGAGGGGGGCGATGAGCAGCCTTGTTACATGAAGAGAGACAGAAAGGGGGGAGCGAGAGAGAGAGAGAGAGAGAGAGAGAAAGAGAGAGAGAGAGAGAGAGAGAGAGAGAGATTTGGGGTGAGAGGGAAATGGGGAGAGTGAGAGAGATAAGAGAGATATGTCATGTCAAGATGCTACATGCCAACAATTCATTAGAGCAGCACAACCAGAGAACAACCCTCGTCATCTTCCTTCATCATCCTCTCCTCCTCTCTCATTCTCCTCCTAACCTCCTCTTCTTCCTTCATCATCCTCTCCTCCTCTCATTCTCCTCCTAACCTCTTCTTCTTCCTTCATCATCCTCTTACCTCTCTTCGCTCACATCCTCTGCCCTCCTCCAGCTGTTTTCATCTTCCTTCCCTGTGTTGTCTCAAGGTTTGCTTTGAAACTATTTCCACTGAACCGTCAGAAAGCTACTGTATCAAAGACAGAGAGCGCTGTGTGTCTGTGTGTGTGTGTGTGTGCGTCTAACAATAATAGCTAAAGTGTGTGCATATGCTTGTTCTGTGAACTTACACTGGGATACACAGATAAATACATACATACATACATACATACATACATACATACATACATACATACATACATACATACATACATACATACATACATACATACATACACTCACCTAAAGGATTATTAGGAACACCCGTTCAATTTCTCATTAATGCAAGTCTCTACACAACCAATCAGGGACTACAGGTGGAAATTAGCATTGTTGCTATAACCTGGCCCAAGACACATTTTCTTGTACTACAAGTTTAATGTCTATTTGTGCGTTGTCCCTGTTTCAAATAAATACATTTCCATTCCAATGAAATTGCAGTTGCTTCAATGCATTTAGGGGGGTGGTCCTGGTCAAGACAATCTCCTGAACTCCAAACTGAATGTCAGAATGGGAAAGAAAGGTGATTTAAGCAATTTTGAGTGTGGCATGGTTGTTGGTGTCAGATGGGCCTGTCTGAGTATTTCACAATCTTCTTAGTTACTAGGATTTTCACGCACAACCATTAACCAAAAACCTTTAGTATGTGGCAGTCCTGTGGGTGAAAATGCCTTGTTGATGCTAGAGTTCAGAGGAGAATGGGCCGACTGCTTCAAGCTGATAGAAGAGCAACGTTGACTGAAATAACCACTTGTTACAACCGAGGTATGCAGCAAAGCATTTGAGGAAGCTACAACACACACAACCTTGAAGCGGATGGGCTACAACAGCAGAAGACCCCACCGGGTACCACTCATCTCCACTACAAATAGGAAAAAGAGGCTACAATTTTGCAAGAGCTCACCAAAATTGGACAGTTGAAGACTGGAAAAATGTTGTCTGGTCTGATGAGTCTCGATTTCTGCTGAGACATTCAGATGATAGTGTCAGAATAAGGCGTAAACAGAATGAGAACATGGATCCATCATGCCTTGTTACCATTGTGCCGGCTGGTGGTGGTGGTGTAATGGTGTGGGGGATGTTTTCTTGGCACACTTTAGGCCCCTTAGTGCCAATTGGGCATTGTTTAAATGCCACGGCCTACTTGAGCATTGTTTCTGACCATGTCCATCCCTTTATGGCAACCATGTACCCATCCTCTGATGGCTACTTCCAGCAGGATAATGCACCATGTCACAAAGCTTGAATCATTTCATATTGGTTTCTTGAACATGACATTGAGTTCACTGTACTAAAATGGCCCCCACAGTCACCAGATCTCAACCCAATAGAGCATCTTTGGGATGTGGTGGAATGGGAGCTTCGTGCCCTTGATGTGCATCCCACAAATCTCCATCAACTGCAAGATGCTATCCTATCAATATGGGCCAACATTTCTAAATAATGCTTTGAATCAATGCCACATAGAATTAAGGCAGTGCTGAAGGCGAAAGTGGGTAAAACACAGTATTAGTATGGTGTTCCTAATAATCCTTTAGGTGAGTGTACATACATACAGTACATACATACATAGAGTACATACATACAGTAGTGCGTACATACATAAGTACATACAGTACCCTTGAACGTTTGGCCTTGTTACAGACACACAAGATATCATACACAGTTTAAAATGGCAATTAATGGTTACATTTTCCACACCTGTGGCATTTTAAATTGCAATTAGTGTATGTATATAAATAGGGAATGAGTTTGTTAGCTCTCAAGTGGAAACATTGAGCAAGCGACATACTGATCTATGGGGAGAAGAAAATAATTGTCAACAGACCTGCATAATAAGGTACTGGAACAGCATAAGGTACTGTTCAATCATGTAAAAATAATGATTTTTGCCAAAACTGCCAGAAAAATTGTTCAGGATACATAGAAAAACCCACAGGTAACCTCGGGAGACATACAACAAAAAAAAGACAATGTGGTTGTTTTAAGGAGCACAATACGACAATACTTGAACAATAATGAGGTGCATGGTCGAGTTGCCAGAAAGAAGCCTTTACTGTGGCAGTGCCACAAAAATGCCAGGTTACATTATGCCTGACAACGCCTGGGAGACAAACAGGCTGCTTCTGGCACACTATCATTTGGAGTGATGAGACTAGTACCACACTTCTAGAAGAGGAACCATGCAGATTTTTTCCTGGCCATTTAACAATGGACCAGCTCTTTACTCTCGCAAAGATCCTGGAGGGGGCCTGGAAGTATGCCCATCCAGTCTACAGTTTTGTTGATCTGGAGAAGGTGTATGATCGTGTACCACGGGAGATACTGTGGGAGGTGCTGCAGGAGTATCAGGTGAGGGGTCTCTTCTCAGGGCCATCCCATTTCTGTACACTCAAAGCGAGAGCTGTGTCCGGGTTTTCCGCAGTAAGTTGGATTTGTTTCCGGTGGGGGTTGGCCTCCGACAGGGCTGCGCTTTGTCACCAATCCTGTTTGTGATATTCACGGACAGGATATTGAGGCATAGTCAAGGTGGGGAGGGGTTGCAGTTCAGCGGGCTGAGGATCTGATCACTGCTTTTTGCAGATGAAATGGTCCTGATGGCATTGTCGGTCAGTGACTTTCAACACTCACTGGATCGGTTTGCAGCCAAGTGTGAAGCCTAGAAAGCCTAGTGTTGTAAGGACGTGAAGTGGCACAACATATTTGAGTGTTTTTCATTTGCATTTCCGTTACAATCTAGTTTTATTTTCACTGCAGGCTGTTAATTGTAAGATTGGCTTTGTGAAATCTTCATATTATTATTCGATTTCGTTTACACAACGGTCTGCAGTTTCACACACTTTCACATGTTTCATCCATCTGCCGGCGGTGTTGCCGTTTCTCATTTCACCCGATTCTGTGCGTACGCCTGGGTCAGAGCGTCCGTGAAGGACCGCACATTTTCCCGTCAAGTTTGCTTGTTATAAATCCCAATTCTTGCGTAGGGTATGGAGACATTTGTGCAGGGGTAATTTCAATTATTTTCTTTGTTGCCATGTTTTGTTTTATGATTATTCCATTCTGATATGACCTACAGTTGAATATGAAATATATGAATATACATTTTTTTGCATGGTCACCGATGTTTTCTTTAAAAATAATACATCTATTACCAATTCTACAGCGGTATGCAAACTTTTGAGCACATCTTTACATACATACATAAATACATGCTTAAATACATGCATACATACATACATACATACATACATACATACATACATACATACATACATACATACATACATACATACATACATACATACATACATACATACATACATACATACATTCATACTGTTCATACTGTTCATACATACATACTGTACATACCTACAATAATACATACAGTCCTAGCTCCATCACACTGTTAACTCATTATGCTAACCATTTAATATTACCTAACTTTGTACCTTGCCAACAGTTTTAGTCATGACCCATACAAACCAATATGACTCAGCAAACAGTCCGGTCAATACCTCCGTCAGCCCATCCATGTGTCTGACTCACAGTGTTGTTTGGTTTCATATGTTTCACTCACACCAGACTACAGCATGTAGGCTTCCCTCAGCCAGTAAAAATAGTGTTGTTCTGACTGACTCTCTACTCTCATGAAGAAAAGTGATAATTTTCCAATTTTGGCAGTAAAAATATGTTCATTCTTTCTCTTCCTGCAGTTTTCTACCAAGGAG
>JACXGM010001613.1:39651-53356 GCA_016801145.1 Umbra pygmaea
TGTGTGTGTGTGTGTGTGTGTGTGAGAGAGTTTGTGTGAGTTTGTGTGTGTGTGTGTGCGTGTGTTTGTGTGTGTTTGTAGGTGTGTGTATGTTTGTGTGTGTATTGTGTGTTTGTAGGTGTGTGTATGTATGTGTGTGTATTGTGTGTGTGTGTTTGTGTGTGTTTGTAGGTGTGTGTATGTATGTGTGTGTATTGTGTGTGTGTATGTATGTGTGTGTATTGTGTGTTTGTAGGTGTGTGTATGTATGTGTGTGTATTGTGTGTGTGTGTGTTTGTGTGTGTTTGTAGGTGTGTGTATGTATGTGTGTGTATTGTGTGTGTGTGCTTTGTGAATTCTATCAGAGTGAGTTATATTCCCTCCACTCCCACATCCTCTGGCAGACATCCAGTAACTATCTACAATGGAATTTACAGTTCACAGGGTCTGTGACTGTGTACTGTTATCTGAAGGTGTACTGTGCTTTCAGTGTCAAATTGTCATAGTACAAAACCCTGTATCTATCATACATTGGTGACACTATTTCATTTGGCAAACTGTTGCTAACCCCCACTTTACAGTATTAGTAGTTTTTCCATGAGTGTGTTTGTAAATGTACATAAATCTATTTGTGTGTGAACCTTTTTTGCTGCTATACAAGGTTGTAAAGTATTACATTTTCTGTACCTGTACATCATATTCTAATGTACATACAGTACAATATTGTTCTATATACTCTATGTCAATATTACATTACTATTATTACATAGTATATTGTGCTCTTCTGTCAATATTGCAGTACTATCATACACCTGTAGTATACTGTGTTCGTCTGTAAAAATTACAGTAGTATCATACACAAGTAGTACAGTGTAATTTTACCGTATGCTCACACACCTGTAGTGTACATTGTGCTCCTCTCAATATTACAGTACTACCTTACATGTGTAAAACACTGTGAAAACACATTGCATTATTACAGTACTATGTTATACCTGTTACAATGTTTTCCTATTTCAAAATGACAGTAGTGTAATACACCTGTAGTAAATTGATTACTACTACAGTCAATCATACACCTGTGTACTGTGTAATATTACAGTACAGGCATAGACTTTTAGTAAAACGTGTATTATTGTTGTAAAATAATACACCTGTAGTTCACTGTGTTCCTATCTAAATGCATCTGGGCCCGATTCCCCGATAACGCTCACACTGAGCTCGCTAAGAAGACTCAAAAAGATATATCTTACCGAAGTTGTTTATGTTCCTAAGTGTGTTCCCTGAAGTGTCCCTTAGGAAGCTTCTTAACATGCTGCCTCGTAAGTTCGACATTACAAAGGCGCTGTCCCAAGTGAAGGTGCTGAATTAGTTGGCATCGATTTTCTCAGGAATCGATTTTTCACTTCACGCGAAGGTGCATTACGGCGTTAAGAAAGACCACACTTTCTATGTAAATGAAACATTCCTCAAATTATTCCAGTAACATTTATTTTAGCATAGTTTAAGTTATCAATAAAATATAGACTATTCATTCAATTATCAAATTGTCAGTAATGTGTTCACACGATATGTTGTGACTGGTAGACGAACCAAGTATCCCTTGCTAATCATCCACCCTCATTCCATTGTGCCACTTGTCCCGCTTCTTGACGTGGGTTTAACGACTTCTAAAAATGATGTAATACACATTTATATCAATGGTAAGGTACTTTACAATCAGAATTGATTGGCAAGCAGCTGCAGTTACTTCTGTTTAATGTGGTATTGATTGCCATTGGTTAATGTTTAAAATAAAAAGCAACCTATCTACAATAAACAGAGAGAGAGAGTTAGATAGAGAATATGGTGGGGAAGCAACGTAAAAAAAGGGCACCAAGCTTCTCGTCAGAGGAACTTTAAGTTTTGCTGGACGAGGTGAGCTTGCACAAGGTGACACTGTTTTCCATCTTTTGGAATAACTTGTGCAACAGCAACAAAAAACATCTATTGAGCGACATAGCAAGGAAGATGGCTGCCTCCGAATCAGGCACACCGAGGTCCTGGCAGGACGTCAGGAAAAAATTGCATGATTTTTCAACCCAGGTTAAGGTTCTGCTGTCCGTAGAGAGCAGGCGAGGACAGGTGTGGGGACCAGTTTGGTGCAACCCTTAACAGCACAAGAGGAGAAGGCACTGGCGATAATGGGAGACACAGTCTCACATGGAATCCCAGGGGGGATTGACGTTAGAAGAGGTGACACTGAACAAGCCTCATGTTTCAGGTCATTGCCACCCCCCAATGTGCCATGCTCCCCAGACACTGAGCCACCTGCAGCACTCTCCTCACCTGGCAGCACCGGGCTGGAAGGGTGCACTACGCCACCACCTCCCGTACACACGTCTTCGCCAGGACTTCGCTACACAACATCACGACGTCGCTCCACAATCTCACCATGTCGGTGTAGCGAAGAGTTGGTGAATATTGAAAAGGAGAAGTTGGTCGTGTTGCAGGACATTCAGCGCCAGTTGACAGAATCAAATGAGTTTGCTCGCCAGTCTCTGGAGCTGAAGAGAGCCAAGCTGGAACTTATGGAGCTAAAAGAGTCTCAATAACGATAAATGCACACATTACATTCACATATGCACACATATGATTCATACATGCACACACATGATTCATAAATACACACACAGTATACAAAAATGTGCACAAAATTCATAAATGCACACACAAAATTCATAAATACACACACAATACAGAAAGGCAAACAAAATTTACAAATGCACACAAGATTCAGAAATGCAAAAGACACGATTCAGAAATGTATATCTGATGCACACACAAATATATCTTGATTTACAAACTGCGGTCTGTGAATGTCACTGCATTTATGTGTGAATTTTGAGACTCCCCTAATGTGGCTTGGCACACAAATGCGTTTTTTTAAACAGGGAATGATCTGCAACCAATCAGATATCTCCCTTGTTTTAGCCAATCACAAGAACGTACCCTACGTGGGGGGATTGTTTACTTATAAGCCAATCACATGAACGCGTTCACACAGCGCCGGGAGCCGGGAGTGTTTAACTAAGATTAAAATTAACGATGGAAGGATAACTGTTTTCTCTGCCTCTGCCAAACATTTTCTGCTCAAATTTCAGCAATGAACATTACATTTCATTAGACATTTTAATATTTAAGTTGATTCACTAATGTAAAGACTGATAAAATGTGTGTTTTTTTTTAAAGTTTTGCCGAATAAAACAACTGACATGGACTAAACGGCTCCGCGGCCGGCGCCGTCTCTGATTCAATACAAGGACACGTTGGATCGCTGCCATAGTTGGTCGCTTACTGAACACCACCATGCTTACCCATTTATAGATCTTAGCCATTTAGAGCCAAATTGTTTGCCAGACTTTAATTATCAAAAGTGATTGCCAATATAAATGCTTTAATGACATTACGAAATAGCCTAGGCTAATTACCACATATTAGTTCTGATACTAAATAAAGTCAATTTCATAAATAGGCCTGTATCCATTGCGAACATATTTTATTATTTGTCTTAAAATGTCCATAAAATCATTGTTAAGCCACAACATTGTCAACATACCATAGTAAGGAAAGTAAGTAAAATTTATTTTTAAAGCACATTTAAACACAGCTTGCACTGACCAAAGTGATGTACATAGAGCGTTAGCCGCAAAATAATAAAATTAAATTAAAAGATAAAATAAATTGATACACTTACAAATCAGTGAATACCATAGTTTGACTTGTACTGGGCCCGGTTCCCCAAAACGTTCTTATCTCTAAGTAGTTCTTAACCTAATGGGTTAAGAACTACTTAGCGATAAGAACGTTTTGGGGAACCGGGCCCTGCACAGCACTGATTTCTAAAGACTGCTGCACAGTGGTGGCAACTAGCGGCATGAGCTCAAACAACGCTAAGAGAGAGCTTACGAATGGTCCAGACCAACCTTATGAAAGTGTGACTTACAGAAGATATACTTATCGTACGAACGTGTCAGGAACCGTGCCATGAGGTTAAGAGAGAGGTTAAGGAATAGGTTAAGAACTACTTAGCGATAAGAACGTTTTGGGGAACCGGGCCCTGTATGTTACTCAGTGAATACTGGTTTGATGTGTTTCTGTGCTGCAGTGTTTTAATGCTTTATGTGGTTGTTAGGTCAATCCCTTGTTGAAGCAGCCTGACAAGAGCTTGTTTTAGGCTGAATAGGCTAGCTGGCATTTAGAAACTAAACTTACGTAATCATTTGCCTACTCCCAGTCTGGGAATAATTAAACATATTTAATGTTTTACATCTATGTGAGAAGAAATACAGGTGCTGGTCAAACCCTCCTGAATAGGATCCTACCATATTTGTATTTTCCCAAGATAAAGTATTTAGATTGAAGCACTGTAAGGTTTTTGTCAGATGGATCCTAACTGCAGAGACACAATGTGGCCACTGGGTGATGCTAGCGTACAGGCAGAATGCAGATGATGACTCTAGCCTCAATATGTATGACACACAGCTCAGCTCATGGCTGCGTGTATGCATGTCACAGCAGTGATTGCATACTAGAGCAGGCTTTTCTCCCTGACTGACAGTGTCTTTATTCCTTGTGGCTCTTAGAAGCCTACACCCACACGACCCACTCTACATGGGAAAATGCTTAAGAGACATGCCTGGAAAACACTGACACTGAAGGGAGTTACGAGGGCAGGACAGGTGGAGAAAGGAGATATAGAAAACAAGAGAGGGTGAGGAGATTAAATGCTGAATCCATTGATGTAGAATTAAAGAAGTAGAAGATACCCAGGATATAAATTTTTCCTCTGTTCTATATGCTAGTGCATGACAAATGCACACACAAAGCCACCAGTCAGCCAGAAGACGTGTCTGCTGTAGAGGCTAAGCTCTCTGAGACGACCCTGGCTGCCGTCTGGTTAATGACCCGTAACACACGGCTACTGTCACGGACCATCACACCTGGCTGACTGCCTACTGCTCGCTCATACATGTAGGAGTGAGGGAGATGAAGAGGGCTCTGAGGCAGATGTAAGTGCTGTCTGTCATTATCATATTACCACTCCTGGGGGCTCATTTGTCAAGCGTGCGTACGCTTAAATCTGTGCGTAAACCATGCGTTCAATCACTTCTACGGAGAGTGTGGGATTTATCAATATGAACGTTGCGTGAGCATGTTCACAAATGTACGCACAACCATGATCATGTGTAGGCAGAATGAACACAATGAACACAAAGTGGTGGAAGGGAATTAATAATAAATTGTGAATTCATCATATCAATTGTTTCACTATAATATGTAATGTAATTTGACCAAATCGGTGTACAGTTGTGTTCCAAAGTTTGCATACCTTGGCAGAAATTGTGAAATTTCTGCGTTCATTTTAAAAATGAGACAGTTCATGCAAAAAATCTGACTGTTATGTAAGAATAGTGCTCACATAGTTGTTTGGCTCCTTTGACAGCAATCACCCAAATGGCTCGGATCAAAAGTTTACATACCCTTGAATGTTTAGTCTTGTTACAGACACACAAGGTGACACACACACAGGTTAAAATTTAAGGTTAATTTCTCACACATGGCATTTTAAGTTGCAATTATGTGTGTGTATAAATAGTCAATTAATTTGTTAGCTCTCACGTGGATGCACTGAGTAGGCTAGATACTGAGCCAAGGGGAGCAGAAACCATCGAAAGTATTGCGTAAAAAGATACTGGAACTGCATAAAGTTGGAAATGGATATAAAAAGATATCCAAAGCATTGCAAATACCAGTCAGTGTGGTTCAATCACTTATTAAGAAGTGGAAGATTCAGGGATCTCTTGATATCAAGCCAAGGCCAGGTAGACCAAGAAAGATTTCAGCCAAAACTCCCCTCACAAATTCTTTGAGAATCAAAGAAAAACCCACAGGTAACCTCAGGAGATGTATAGGCTGCTCTGTAAAAAGACAGTGTGGTTGTTTCAAGGAACACAGTTTGATGATACTTGAATAAAAGTTAGCTGCATTGTTGAGTTGCCAGAAAGAATCACTTGTTTTCTTTAATATTTGTACATCTAGTATCAATTATCCTGGTGTATGCCGACTTTTGAGAACAATTGTATTTACATATCAAGAATTGCAAAGGTGTGGGTAGATAAGCACAAGGCAGGTGCGCATCTCAACAGATGAGTTTTAATTGAAATAATGACGAACAACACAGGTGCACAACTAAGCAGTGGCAACGCAGAACAAAACACTGAATGAGAAAAACACAAGTATAGTTGCACAGGAGGCCACATGCCTGGCTGCTCAAAAAAAATAAGGGAACACACTTTCATCACAGTAAAACACAAAGTAAACTAAACAAGGATAACAATCTGTCCAGTTAGGAAGCATAAGCAATTGTGAATCAATATCACCTGTTGCAAATCAAAGTGACAAAAGGTGCACTAGAGAGGCAACATCAAGACAATCCCCAACAAGCGAATGGTTTTAAAGGTGGTGTCCCCAGACAATTGCTCTCTCCTTATCCTTCCTAACTGATTCTTCAGTTTCGCATTTGGCTGGTGTCCTTGTCAATACTGGTAGCATGAGGCACTACCCATAGCAAATTCAGGTTGCACAGTTAGTCTAGCTCTTCCAGGATGACACATCCATATGTACTGTTGCAAGAAGGTTTACTGTGTCTCTAAGTACACTCAAAAGCATGGAGGAGATACGAGGAGACAGACTGTTACACAAGGAGTCCTGGACTGGGCCATAGAAGGGCATCGACCCAGTAGCAGGACCGGTATCTACTCCTGTATGTGAGGAGAAACAGGAGGAGCACTGCCAGAGCCCTACAAAATGCTACTTGTATGCATGTTTCTAACCAAACTGTAAAAGACAGACTCCATGATGATGGATTAAGTGCCCAACGTCCACTAGTGGGACCTGTGCTTGCAGCCCAGCACCGTGCTCCTCGATTGGCATTCACCAAGGTCCGGCAGGTCCGCCGTTGGTGTCCCATTCCCTTCACAGAAGACAGCAGGTTCCCATTGAGCAAATAGCATGTGAAGGAGTCTGGACATGCTGTCGTTCTCGGCACTCTTTCACAGCCTTCTCATTGTCTTGGGCATGGACAATGTTGCAGGATAGTTCTTCATATAGTCTAGTCAAGCCTGCAATATCAACCAGCACGACCGGTTTGGCGGTGGGTCAGTGATGGTCTGGGAAGTCATATCCTTGGAGGGCCGCAAAGACCTTCATGTGCTAGCAAATGGTACCCTGACTGCTGTTAGGTACCGGGACCTCAGATATTACCCTGGTGCCCTGGGTTCCCCCTGGTGCAGAACAGTAGCGCCACAAAAGGTCTAGGAGATCACTGAAGCCCTGATCCAGGTCTGGGAAGTGATCCCCTAAGACAGAAACCTAAGGCTCATCAAGAGCATGCACAAACGTTGTCGGGCATGCATACAGGCACATGGGGGCTATACATACTACTGAGTCACATTATGAGCTGGAAAAGCCTGTGATTTCAATTGTTTATATTGATTTTTGGTGTGCGTTTGAATCCGGACCTTTTTTTGGTTTCCGTTGACCATTGTTACATCATTTATCTTTCAACAAATTACAGAAAGTACAGTAAAGATTTTGATCTTTAATATGTTTCGGTCATCAAGACCCGATGTGTCATTTCAGTGTTCCCTTGTTTTTTTTTAGCAGTATACATGTACTAATTAGGAAATAGAAACCAGGTGTGCATAATCATAGAGACAAGTCTGTGTGCAAATTGAAGGAATTACAGTAGTCCGTTGAAATCCAGGAAAGGACTAACGCTAAACGTTGGCACCAAAAGTTGAACGATGAAAGAACTACTGTTTTTACAGTGTTTGTAAGCTGGTCACTTGAAAGAAGTTGTTCAATTTTTGCAAATTGAATTCTACAAAAATATTTGTAGAATTCAATTTTTGCAAATTGAATTCTACAAATATTTTTGCAGAATTCAATTTGCAAAAATTGAATTCTACAAATATTTTTGTAGAATTCAATTTTTGCAAATTGAATTCTACAAAAATATTTTTTTTAACTTTTGGCAGTTTTATTACTATATTTGAAAAATTTATGAAAATATACATAAGGGTTTTTCTGAGGGCTGAATGTTTTCAGTTCAAAATGAATGCCCTGCCTTATCATATCAACACCCAATGGACAGTTCATTCTGCAATTTATCTTCTGATGACATTCTGTTTTTTTTCATGCAGTTGTTTTAACAAAGAAATTTAGACAGGAATGCTAAGACCTCTATTGAGCTCACAGGCACCTAATCCACTGCTAAGGTTCCCTAGAGCAGGCCTCCACATACCGTAGTGGTTGATGGCTTGCAGCATATCTGAGTCATGGTGGCCAGGGTCTGAAGATGCCCGAGGGTTCGAAATGGGGCGGTACAGCTCTGCCTGGGGTGCACGGGTTTATAGTCCGATGTGGCTATCTTGTCACTCTCTAGCGATCTCAGATGCCTGTGAATTCCATCGTGGTTGTACAATTGATGAATGTGCAGCCTCCCGCGCATGTGTCATTAAGGCCTTCATGTTGAATGAGCAGTGTGGTCAGAATTGGACAGCTTGGTGCTGAGAGGAGGCATGTGATCGATCGTCGATCATTCCCCCCAGTTGCTGAAGAGTTGCTGACAAAAAATGGCAAAGGCAAACTGGACATGATCAATCGGAAGAGGAGAAAAAAAGGAAGAAAAAATAACTGACCAAGATGGTGCTGTCACTTTCCATGGGACCACAGATCTACTCAAAACACACCTAAATGGAAACAAAAAGAATTATTCACAGAATAAGAAGGTATTTTCCCTCGGGGCAGCCAAGGGACAATTGCAAAAGCCTATTTCTTTAAGCATGTACAGTACCTTGAAGGGGGGTGGGGCATACAGTAACGGCCTCTACCACAGTCACTTTGTTTCTCTTTGAGCATGTGTGTGTGTGCTTTTGCATAATGTGTCATGAGAAAGACAGGAAAAAAGCTTTTCAAGCCACAGGACTCCCATTAGAGACATTGAGTTTCAGACTCAAAAACATCTTTCATAATATAATTGTCTTGTCATTTGAACTGTATTCAAGCACTCGCTTTCAGCCAATTTCCCTTTCTTCCACACGGAAAGACTGCAACGATTGAGCGAGATAGAGAGGACAGCTACAGTATAACTCCCTCAACATCCCTATATCACTGCAGTTTATCTGTGTGTAATTCTAGGATGGATATGAAAAAGATATGTGTTAGGTGTGTTCATAGAGGCTGACGTCTCTTAGTCTCCTGTTATAATAGTTTCAATGATAAAGATGAGATCTGATTTACCATTATTACAAAAATGTAGGTTGAAATCATAAACCACATTTTTGTCAGTAAAAAAATGTACCACCTAGTAGCTCTACTTGTACTGTCATTGATCTTTTATATCCTCCTTGCATTGTCTTTATGCCTCATTAGGAATACTAGCGTTCTAAATTGTAGGGTCATCCAGGAATATTTAAATTGATACCTTCATTTTCCAAGGTGGCATTACATTGATAAAAATGTTGTCAAAATAGGACTAATTACAGAAAAAGCTAAAATACTTAATTGGGACATTGAAATAATGTCTGGTGAAAAAGTGGTTTTGCTGTTGTTTTTGAATAATTAATTACAAATCAGTCATTTCCAACATTGATAGATCTTTGCAACATTGGTAATGTCTAGGATATATATTACTGTATGTAATGCCACCTTGTTGAATTAGGGTATGAATTTAAATTAAAAACATGAACACTTCTGGGTGACCACAAACATTTGAAAACTATTGTACATTTGAACTGAATGAGAAGACACTAGGCAGTGCCTCCAGGTCCTTAACGTACCGTCAGATGAATAAAAACTCTGGTGAAGTTTAGGGGAAGGTTTCCTGAAATGTACCATCCTGAAGAATTCTTAGCGATAGGAGCAATCTAACTGTTTTTAAAATACAAAAGTGTCAACACATCCATATATGGGTGAGATTTGGAGGTATGGTCATAATCGGGGACCATAAAACTGTATCTTACTGTTTTTGGGCTCTTTTACAAATATACATTTGAAGTGGGTGTGTGCACTTGTACATATGTCTGTGTTCTGTATTTGCCAAATCTCCTGCTGTGTGAGTGTGTGTACTGCGTCACCCTGCTCTCTCTGTCCCAGGTGCCCAGTAGGAATGGACATATGGTAACCCTGGGATACGAGCTGGTCTTAATGACATTACTGCCACCACAACACACTTCTGACGTTTCTGACCTCTTGCTGAGCCGGTAGGAGACAATCCAGTCCTGTGGGTATTATCACTGTACCTCCCATGTTACAGATGACAGGCAAATGGAGAGAGGGAAAGATGGAAAGAGGGAAAGATGGAGGGATGGAGAGAGGGAGGGATGGCGAGAGAGGGGATGGAGAGAGGGAGGGATGGAGAGAGAGGGGATGGAGAGAAGGAGGGATGGATGGAGAGAAGGAGGGATGGATGGAGAGAAGGAGGGATGGCAAGAGAGAGGGATAAAGAGAGGGAGGGATGGAGAGAAGGAGGGATGGAGAGAGGGAGGGATGGAGAGAGGGAGGGATGGAGAGAAGGAGGGATGACAAGAGAGAGGGATAAAGAGAGGGAGGGATGGAGAGAAGGAGGGATGACGAGAGAGAGGGATAAAGGGAGGGAGGGATGGAGAGAAGGAGGGATGGAGAGAAGGAGGGATGGAGAGAAGGAGGGATGACGAGAGAGAGGGATAAAGAGAGGGAGAGATAAAGAGAGGGAGGGATGGAGAGAAGGATGGATGAATAGGCACTGAGGTAGAGGCCCTAAGAGGCCTATTTTCACCTCTGTCATTAGAGTGAGTGAATGATGAGGGAGGTAACAGGAGTTGAAAATTGCTAGAACTGCCAGCATAGCTCAGCATGAAATTCACATCTTAAACGCATTGGCTCCACAGGTTTAGCACACACTTCAAGTCTTCTCACTGTGATTAATCATTGCCTTTTATAAAAAAAGGTCAAAGTGTATTTCCCCAGTGAAGACCTTTAAAAGGACCAGAGGTCGAGCAACTGAAATTATGCTTCCACATTTTTATTGGCTAGTGTTATACTAGCAATTACACTCCCCCATTCCGTGTCCTCTCTTGTAAAATAGCTAGGAAGAGGTTTAGGATGTAATGATTGTATTGCACAAATTTTCTAAATTGACACAAAGCCTACTATAAAATACACACCAACAAACTTGGTTTTAACACAGGCTGAAAATGATACTTAATTGTGTGGTTCATGGAACCATGTCTTTATGTTCCCTGCTTCAGGGGCACAGTTATGCTGGAACAGGAAAGGTCCTTACCTAAACTGATGCCATTAAGTAATCATCCAGTTGTCTAAAATGCCTTGGTATCCTGTAAAATTTAGATGACCCTACATTGGAAACAATGGGCCTGGCCCAGGAGAGAGGAAGAGAACCACACAATCAAACAGCCAAAATATTATGATCACCTATTTGACAGGTGGATCCGAGCGTTCTGATTGTCTGAGCCATTTAAGCCCTGCCCCTTTCCCTGGCCCTTTCCCTGCCACTTTCCCCACCCCTTTTCCCTCCCCTCATGTGTTCCTATTGGTCCACGTATGCTCCAACCTAAACTGAGCTGTCAAATTGTTTGATGAGTGGAACCGAACCATCCTATAGGTTTATGCAACTTTCTAATTTCATTTTGATGCATATTGCACATTTTCTGTTTATCAAATTAACCTCATTTCACTACTGAAATACTACTGTGTTCTTCAGTTATGTGATAGGTCAAAATAAAATTGTCAGCAGTGCCTAAACATTTGCATACAACACTTCTATGAAAACATTAAAAGTCAAACTATTAATAATTTCACTTGAAATCTTTTTAATCACACATATAGACAAAAGACAGGAATACCAGAAATTCATTATTCGATTAGAATACAATTGCAGAACTTAAAGTTGTTTATAATTCAACCACTGATCTGTGATTAAGCTAAAAGTATTTTATGGTACTGTAATGTTCCCCTTCTTGCTCCGGCCTGGAGCTTACCGGGACTTATTACTTATGTTTCTGTGATGTCCATTGTATGTTCTGCATGGCCCAGCATCAGTACAGTCTTCTATGTCTCCTTCTTGTGGTTTTAGTTAGTCAGTGTTTAGTCAGCCCCTTACTTGTGTCCATGTAATTAGTTTATTTATGTCAGCTGTGTGTAGTTTGTTTTTCCCTGTATATATCTGTCTAGTTCCATTCTTCAGTTGCTGGGTCATTAACTAGACAGTACATTTTACTCGCATCTGCCTGTTAAAAATTGATCCTGTAAGTACCTGTTGAGTATTCTTCTTTAGTGTTGCCTGCTGAGTAAGCCTAGTATGTCTTTAGTATTTATAGTCTTTGTATAACAGGTTTTGTTTTATGCCCTGCGTATACATTTGTTTCGTAGTTGCCACAGTATAGGCACATTTCTTAGTTTTGTTTCTATTGCTTATTCCTTATCATTGTCAATAAATTAATAAACATTGTTGGTATTGGAAGTGTCTTGTGCTGTTTGTAACATGCTTCTAAGCCAGAACATTACAGGTACATCTGAGGCATAATAGGGTTAGGCTTAGAAGTTCGTTTTAAAAGTTTTACAACAATGAATACAAAAAATTGTATCAATACAACTAAAGACGAGTCTTAAAGGAGTGTTCCACAGTAAATCAGTTTCATAGTATACCATTTACAAACGTTACCATAGATGATTTATGGCATACACGTCTGTTTTTTTCAATATATCAGAGAAAAGCCGATAGTATATTTCAGTTCCTTTCGCATCCACTGGGGGGCTTCTGTATCCGTCTAAACTTGAGCTACCACAACTCCCAGAATTTAGTGCCCGTCCCCATTTGAACACACCGATACAGAACATGGGCAATTCAACAGCACACGTCTGTACAGCTTGACGCTAGAAAGGTATACATATTTGTTTTTGAAATTGTATTCTAATTTCTATTCATCATGCCCGTTTGGTGTTCTGTACCTGGTTGCAGAAATTACTAGCAAGCCCAAAAAGAAGGAGTAATCTTTCACACTTTACAATATAAAAAGTTAGGGTCTGCAGTCGGCATTTTAGGTAGTAAGATTACGAAAGGGATCTACGTGCTGAATTAACCAGCACTACAGCCCGAAAGCGGCTGAAAAGCAATGTGATCCCATCCATTTTAAAAAACGTACTCATCTGTTAATTGTCTGCTACGTCTCTTTCCATTTGTGCTGGAAAACTTCAGTGATTCAGTGACGCATATGCGGTCGTCAGTCATTTTTGATCCAAGCCTTACAAGCAAGTCCTTTTTTCTTCGGTAGACATGGATGAAATATTCCCACAGAAGCATTTAGGCAATTAGAATTTAACTGCCTTGTTGAAGCTGAATATCAAACTCCATTTATTGTAAATGTTCTTCGGTGTACTCGGGCACAAACATGTATGGTTGGATGCCACTCAGAAAGTAAAAGCAAGTTGTAAAATTCCTCATCTGCAAATCCTAGGTTAGTGGCAATTGTGTTACCAGCGACTTTAATTACGAACTGTTTCACAGAATCCAGAGTGCCGGGTGGGCGGGGCTTGGAATAAGGAAGCCAGCATTGTAGTTCTATACATACTGAAAAAGTCATACCACCTCGTCTGTTTAGTGTTATAACGGCTGATCGAAATG
>JACXGM010001614.1:0-13722 GCA_016801145.1 Umbra pygmaea
GATGCTGGAAAGAGAGTGAACAATCTAACCAGATACCTAGGTATTTGTAGGTGTCCACGTATTCCAGTTTGGACCCATCCAGAGTGGAGATGCTAGTCAGGTTGGCGGGTATGGGAAGTGTGCGGTTGAAAAGCATGCATTTAGTTTTGTTGGGATTTAAGAGCAGTTGAAGGTTATAGAAGGAATTCACACTACACAACGCGTATAGAGAGAGAAACAATTGTATGCCTCATCAATTTAAAGAAAATCTAAATATCACAATAGGTAGAACAACAATACCAGGTAACTTGTAAGTCTGATTCAAACTGCTGTTTGCAACGAGAAGTACTGTATTTCAGTTAAATAGAGCTGTAAAAACTACTTCTTGATTTTTTTTAAATGAAAAAAGTGATTCATTTAAGATAATCTTTTCCTACACTATGTAGTGTTTTTCGTTACACTCAAAAATTGAAGATATTTATCAAAGACGGACCTGTTATTGCCTCAATTTCTGTTGAAATGGGAAAGTAAGAAATAAAATGACTAAAATCATTGTGCCCATTGATATTTTTATGTAATGATTGTATGAGTTCATGAGATAAATATTATTCATGAGATAAATATTATTTACAATCCTCAAGGAAATGTGTCAATTCAAGTAAAGAAACCAACAAGCATTTGTTGTTGAATTTCTCAGTTCATAACCCCACCTACCGGTCTGCTTCGTCCCGGACTATTTTTTTTCAAATAAGACCGGTACAGTACGCCCTCCAGTGGGCTGGGTATAGATGGGAACACGATCCTTAACATGATATGTGTGGTATGGCACAGTCCAGTCATGGAAAGGGGCATAAGTAGTTATAGTGTATTCATAGATTCTATGTTGGTTTTCCTTCTGAAAATGTAGGCTGTCATGTGAAGGTATTGGGCTATAATATTGAAAGTGTATTTTGGTATTTGTCTCTTGAAACTGTGCCATTTTCTTGAATCCCTATTACATTGTATTTGTAGCTCCTGTCCTAATCAACGCTGAGTGAATGTTAGACAACTCCTTACCCGTTGCTTTACTTTCTCTCCTGACAGGAAGTGATGTTGGTGAAGGCAGGCGGCCCTCTTGGATTGAGCATTGTGGGAGGTAGTGACCACGCCAGTCACCCATTTGGCGTCAGTGAGCCTGGCGTCTTCATCTCAAAGGTATCTCTGTCTCTCTCTGTCTCTCTCTGTCTCTCTCTGTCTCTCTCTGTCTCTCTCTGTCTCTCTCTTTCTGGCATTTTCCTTCCTCCCATATGTCCTGGGTTGTGCCTCTAACCCGTTGTGTCTGCTTTGCTTAGGTCATCCCCCATGGCCTGGCGTGTCAGAGTGGGCTGCGTGTGGGCGACAGGATACTGGAAGTGAACGGCATTGACCTACGCCACGCCACTCACCAGGAGGCAGTCAGAGCCCTGCTCTCCAACAAGCAGGAGATCCGCATGTTGGTGCGCAGGGACCCCTCGCCGCCAGGGATGCAGGTGATTAAACCCACATATGGATGTGAATGGATTAAACATTTACACACCAACGTCAATCAATCTAATGTATTTTAGGAAGCCCTTCTTCAAGGTTGGGACAAACTGTTATTTGGATAACCGGACACTCACTCTCTCACTGTCATTCCGTTTCCTGACCCATGTGTCACCTACAGGAGATAGTGATCCAGAAGCAGCCTGGAGAGAAACTTGGGATCAGCATCCGCGGCGGCGCCAAGGGTCACGCTGGCAACCCTTTTGACCCCACAGACGAGGGCATCTTCATATCCAAGGTACCTGCTCCTAGTCTCACCTTTGTTCTCTCTGGACTCTTTCAGTTTCTCCTACCTTGTCTACCCTCCTATAGGTTTCTTATTGGTTTCCTTCAGGTTCTATTTTCAAAGGTGATAGTTATATTGATGGGTTGAACATTTTGTGATGTATTGTTTCTTAATGTTAAATCCTGGTGTGAATTCCTAAATGGAAATTTGACTCAATGCGTACCTGATAGCCTCTAATGAAGATTTGGTTAAAGGTGGATTGCTGAGGCTGAAAACCACAATACAATCTCTAAAGATGGCCAATAATTAGTAGCTTTAACCTTTCTTGTAATGTTTATGTCAACAGGTTGATTTTAGGTCCAGTATAATGTTGGCTAGCACACATTTGTAATTGGAAAATTTGAGCTAGGTAATGATAGCTCAACTAATAATTTGTTTGACAGATTTTACTTGCTAATGAGAATTGTACTAGGGTGCAAGCCATCACCATCCAGTCATATTCCAATAGTCCACTTAGTCAAAATCATAAAACAAAAATAGCTTATGTTAGGGTTTTGCATAGGTCGGGCATAGTGTAGGCAATGTTAGGTTTAAAATCACATTATAGAAATCTGTAAGGATTTGATATCTTTCTCTCACTCTGTGGTTTTAATGAAACCATTTTGTTTGATGCTTTACAGCACTGTTGGAAGAAATAATAAGAAACAAATACATTAGTAAAAAGGGTGATTGACCAGACAAAAATTAATGTACAAACATCTTCCTTGATCTGACTCAATGTATAGTAGCTTCTGGCTTTCCCAGATTCAGCCGCTATAACATTATTCCTAATATTAAGCCTTGTGTCACCTGTTGCTGCTGAATGTCAATCTAATTACAACTGCCTGGTTGTATGTAACTATGATAAGTAATATCCATGTACTACAAATAAATGTTGTTTAACATCAAATCAAGCAAGTCAGAAGAGCATGTCAATTACAGGAATGCTCCAGTATTATATAGTATTTAAAAACATTACCATAGATGATTTATGTAATATAAGTTGCTTTTTCTGCCAATGCATCCGAAAACAAGCAAGATAACATTTTGGCCACTTCTGTTTCAGTTTGCACTTGAAATTCTGCAATGTCCAGACATCAGAGAGAACTTAGTGCCTGCCCCCTAGCTTCCAGAGGATAAAGCCTCGACCTACTTAGTAATTTTACTGATTTACACTTACGGTAAAATTATCAATAATTCTCACCAAGTTAATCGAGAGCTATACAACCTACCTATCTTTAAATAGTTCAGATTGAGCAATATTCTGAGACATTTTTAAGTCACATTTATCCAAGTTTATCTGGGCCTGTGTGTTTTTTGTGGGGATAGTTAATAGAATGTTTCCCGCTGCCAGGGATTTAGGATAGATTAATCAAGTTATCTACCTTGTAGGGGGCTCCACGTGTCGCAATGTGCTAAGTCGCTGCATTACAGGACAGTCTACGTCACAATGGTCATGGATTCAAGCCTGACCGTGGGTTCTCTGACTTTCCCCGGGCCTCCTGCAATAGGCAGTGTAAATTGTCATAGCACTGCCTGGGATTTGGGTTAGATATGTCAGATTATCTATCCTGCCACGTCACTGTCCTACTACAGTAGCACATAGGGATAGGCTTTTGGGTACTTGCCAATACGAGTATCAATACAGTACTTTTAATAACTATGCCAAATGTCACATTTATCATGCTTTTTCTTAGATGTTGATCAGCCAATTCAAATATAGAAAAGTAAATGTTCCTACATATCTAGAAGAACTTCATTTACATTGCAGGTCAAGAATGTTTAATATTTATTACAAATGTCAATCGTTTACGTCTCCTTCCCTAATTAGCTAAAATGAGAGAAACACATTTATGAAAGCAAATGCAATAACCACATGTTTGTGTTCGCATTTGCACTAAGCATTGCAGACATTTTGTGTAAGATGAGAATGTCTGTTTGCAGTGACTTTCTCCAAACATGGATAATGACCTAATCATATCATATTCTGTTCAGGTATTTGATTGTTTTATTATAATGGGCACACAATTATAGCTGTACTGTCACTTTAATCTATTGAACAAAATATAAATATATATTCCACTCCACCAAACCTGTATCACCCACTATAGGTGAGCTCCAGTGGCGCGGCAGCCAGGGACGGACGTTTGCTGGTAGGCATGCGCATTCTGGAGGTGAGCAACCACAGCCTGCTGGGCATGACCCACACTGAAGCTGTGCGTGTGCTCCGCGCCGTGGGGGACACCCTGATCATGCTGGTGTGCGACGGCTTTGACCCCGGCAATGCCACCGCAATTGAGGTGGGAAAATGATTGACCTGCAAAATGAGTCATGCAATGCTTTCCTAAACAGCGTCAGATCCCAGATTGACCCCCTGCTTATTGTGTATCCTTATCTTAGGCGTCGCCCGGGATCATTGCCAATCCATTTGCCTCAAGCATCGTGCGTAAGAACAGCATGGAGAGCATCTCCTCCATAGATCGAGACCTGAGCCCTGAGGAGATGGACATACTACAGAAGGTCAGAACCGAACGACTGAATGAATGTTGCTTTAGGAAAATTAGTAGTTCTGCAAGTGGCTGTTAAAACCTCGTATGAGTATGGCACTAAATGTAGATTTTGGGCTTTTTTAATCAAACATTCCAAACACAGAACTATGTTCTTAAACATTAAGACATTGAGAGATCAAGATGCATATGCCTGTATATTTTTTTTAACAGATCAATTTGACATTTGTGGTTTGAGTAAAAAAATAAAACATACCTCCAAAACTGTCTTTTGCAGGAAGTGGAGATGGTTCGAGAGACGTCCCAATGGGAGAGGGAAGAAATAGAGAAGGTGGTGAGTGAGACTACTTACACACTGGAGTCCTCCCTCGCATGCTTGTTCTGCTACTGTGGCAAATGAACGGAGCCTGTTTCTAATGTGTGTGGGTTCTACCCTTTCTCTCCCTTTCTACCTCCCCTTTCTTGTCCCTTCACTTTGCGTATGGCGGTCGCCCGTGCCCCATTCCATCCCATCTTCCATTCCACCACATTGCGTTTTCCCTGAATCTCACGTTTCCATTTCCACCTTCGCTCATTTCACTGCCCTTATCGTCCATGTACGGCTGGGTGTCCTCCCCTTCCCCACCCCCTCTGTCTCTGTGAAGGAGCGCATGCGCTTGGAGCGTGAGGAGGCTACTCGCCTGTTAGAAGAGGAGACTGAGGTGAGACTGATAACTTGTTGGCTACAGAGTCCTCAGCTCAACCAATCCCCTTCCTACCTGATACGGAGGAAGCTCCAGTACAGAGGATATGACTGTAATACCTGGCATGTTTGATGACCTGATGTGTTTAAAGATGCAGTCAGTGACTTCTGCAATTAACAAAGTAATGTTTTAAAACTTCCATTTTGGCCTGGATGTGTGATATGCTACTTCTGTCTACTTAATATTTAAGTAGAATCAGTCATACCTCAGTTTGCCATGAAATTCAAATGTTTAAGTCCGGTGATTTTGATGACATTGGGCACAAATCATGACATAAAATGCAAATACATAAAACGCAAATACATAAAACGCAAATACATAAAACGCAAATACATAAAACGCAAATACATAAAACGCAAATACATAAAACGCAAATACATAAAACGCAAATACATAAAACACAAATACATAAAACACAAATACAGACACAGTACACACTTTTCAGAGACCTATTTTATCTCATTAGCGCCACATTTACAACAAGCAGACAAAATTGTGTCTGCTTGTTTAAATGTGTTTATAGGTAGTGGTTAATTGGATGTTGCCAGTTAGAGAGGAGTTGGTTGTGATTAGGATGTGTAAATGTTGACTCTTTTATTTCTCAGAACCTCGGTGCTGGGCCTCTGAAACTGGATTACAAGACACTGGCCGCACTGCCCACTACTGCACTGCAGAAGGTCAATAGGGTACGTTATTAATGAATGTTTTTTCTTAAGAATGAACACAACCCTTATTGAAGATTGTCTGCTGACTGTCTTGGAGTATGGGCCCAGAATAGACATCTCTGTGGAATCCACCATGTTTATCTCCACCGGGACACCCTTAGTGACCGGGACAAAGCAGGTGTCGTTTGAGGCTGAGGGGGTGTAGAATGAGAACCTCCCATGTTCACAACCCTGACTCCTGCATTCCTCAGCAAAGCCCCAGGTCTGCCTACTGTTGAGCCAAGGCTTGAGTCAAATCAGTAGAGCACCTTTTCACAATGGAATGAACCCCAGGTGCAACGGAAACCTTTCTGTCTCTTCTGTGATATTACAAGCTACATTTTAATACAAAAGCCTTGTTTATCCTCAATGGAGATGATTTGCATTATCATGTTAATGGAGGACAATGCCTAAAGAAATCCATAGACAAATGAAGAAATTGAAGCGTGAGTACACAAAGGAGAAGTTATGGACCTGTTCACATCAATACCTATAATGCTGAATGAAGGAAAATGTGCGGTTATAGGGGAAGTGACACAACCAGAATGTTTGGTAGCTGGTAAAGTACACCGGAGTCTCTGGGCTTGACTGGAAGAGGGGTGGAAGGTGGGGCAGGAGGGTGACAGCTGGCCACCAAGCACCAACCAGCCTCTGCTCGCGAGGTTATTTTAAAGTTGGGAAAGGAGTGGGCGGGTGCAGGCGAGACAGGGAGGGAGAGTATCCCAAAGTCGGCTCTCAGTCTTTAAGTCAGTGACCGTGGAAGGGTTGAGTGGAGCTACCTCACACTGCTACACCCACAGTCGCTCACAGTGAGTATCAAAGTCGGCTCTGCTGTCTTTTCACTTAATCTGTCGTTAATTTCTTGCATGTTTTCTTTCTTCATGTATGTCCTTGAGAAGCTCTCTTCTGTAACATCTTATCAATTATTCAGATAATACATTTCAATGAATTTTTCATCGTTTCAAATGAAAAATATTTTTATGCCATTTTTATGCTTCAGTGGACACAGATGGGTACATGAGCCACTAAGACCATTGCTTAGACAGGTGGACCACAACACAATTCTCTGTTAGCTACACAAGTCACTGTCTGTAAGCAAACCAACCAGCAGTCCACTCTACAGCCATCTACTGCACAGACAAGCCATGTGTTGATCCTTGATTTATGTCCTGACAAGGTGGCTCACACCTGTTATACCTTTTATCATTTCAAGTTCTTGGATTGATAGATATGCTTTTGGTTTTAGTTTACAAAGATGGATGGAGTTTCTCTTGTTTAGTTATTTTGAGGTATGTTCTCACCAGTGGGGGAGACTCATGTTTATTTCTAGGCCGTGGGCTTTTCTGTCAGCTAGCGTATGTGTCTCCTGCAGCTGTTCGTTCATACATTATGATTATGGATTAGAAGTGGGATGAGTACCTTTAAATTCAGTGATCACTTTAACCAGTACAATGTAATGGTATTTGATCTACTGCCCTTTTCATTTGAAATAAAATCATCACTGACTTTTATATTGATATGAGTTATAGGCAACAGAATTAACCCCTGTCTGTCACTCCCTGTTGGGTGAAATCTTCATGTAACGTTCAGTAATCAGATTTATAAAAGCAATTTATATTTGGTTTTGGTATTTCAATCTAGTCAAGTCTAAAGTGTGCAGCTAATCATATGATGAAACCTGCTTCTTGACATGACAATAAGCAGAGGGGATTTGTCCTTGGCTACACCGGTTCCCAGGTCAGCTGGGCAGCGTTAGTCTCACCCTGATGGCATGTTGGTTGCCCACTCCTCCCCCATCAGGTCTCAAGCCACAACCCAGCTGTCCTCTGTAGACTTCTTAGCCTATCCCGAAAGGGTACTGGTTCAAATACCAACCCACCAACCGTCATGCTATAGTCCACATTTAACCCTCCGTGTCCTCCAACAACACAGCAACTTGTCTCACTTCACAACTGCATGCCTTCCTGGATACGCAGCTTGGATGGCAAGGCCATGTCTTTGAATGAACAGCACCATGTAGATTAATGTATTTCCTAATAAAGGCATGTCCAGGTTTAAGCAATATCATTTTTAACAAGTAGTTAACTGTGATTTCCCAGATGCATAGTATTCTTAGACCTCAGGTGTTTATATTCTGGCAATTTAGTTCTGACCTAAAAGTGTTCATTTGATAGTTGAGTTCCAAAGCATTTTAGTGGCATCTAAACTGGCAGAAAGCTGACTGGTAGCAACTAATGAGCTGGTGCCCATGTGTCTGCTGTGTGAACTGTACTGATAGCATGAGGGGTCTAGTCAGGGTTAGCTGCTACTGGAGTAATGTGAGCGTAACTACATGATTAGAAAACCCTTAATTGTGCCTGATTTAACCAGGAACAAAAATGTTATTGATCTGCTCAAAGCACCGGCTCCCTAGATGAAATTAACTACCAAAGTGAGCTGGGCTCCCCTCTTAAAGAAGAAAGCCTTTTGCATTAGATGTTTCCCGTATTAAACAATAGGCATTTGATGCTTAAGACGACTGGTTCTGGATGCTGTTCATGGATGTATAGTATGGCTCGTTTTCTAACCAGTTACAGCAATTTTGGGTTGAAAATTTCCAGACATTTTCCACATATTCCGTAAAGTAGGATATTCAGTCCTTTGATTGTGAAAGTAAAACATTTTGGTATTCTGGAAGTATTTGTGCTTGTCACATAATGCAGTTGTGGTATGTTTTCTCTGATCTATGGTATCTGGGCTGCCAGTATGAAGTGTGTCTGGGATTATCTGTGGATCTATTTTAGCTCTCAGTACTTCCTACTGCTGCCTGCTATCCCACCTTTCTCCAAATTGTTTTCCTATCTCTTGAAGATCCCCTTCTATGTTTGTCTTCAGCTAAATGTTCCTCTTGTTTGTACATATTGTTTTCTTCTCATTCTCAGTTCTTTTACTCACTCTGTTTTTTTACGACATCATTCTGTTTCAATTCTCATTATCTTATGCCTTTATTTCCCTCCTATATCTGTCTCACGTTATCTCTCCCTCCTTTCTTAGTTCTCTCCCTCTGTTCCTTGGACTGGCCCCATGGAGGCCCATTGCTCTGCCCTCTTAGAGCCCCTGGGCTTTGGCCTTGGGCAGCCCCCCACCTCCCTCTACCAAGTGGACCCCCATGCTCATCCTCCATCCTGCCATACTATGAACACAGAAGCAAAGCGTCTCTTCATGTCTCAGTGCTCTCCCAATCCCTCCATTACTTCTTCCAATCAAGAAGTAGCTAAACAAGAAGCCCCACCTACTGGAGAGGAGGATGAGGAAATTCTGATAGACTCCCAGCCAATCAACTTCAGTGAGAATCCCTTTCTGGTGGCCAATCGTAAAGGAAAGGGCCGCCCGCCCTCTGAGCGCATCCTATCAGGCCCTCCCGTGGGCTATGGGAGTGGGGGCAAGCTGCAGCCCTGGTTGTTCAGCAAGGCAAGCAGACTGCCTGCCTGCCTGTGTGTTGGTTCAAGCAAGCATGGTGTGTTTCACTTCAGCTTAGGTTACAATCTACACCTTAAGTAAAAAAAAAATTCAGCTAAAAGTTAAAATACAAATGTATTTCAAAGAGTAACTTTCACTCGCGATTTCAGTTTTTGAACGCCCCTTCAAACATTTAAAACGTTTGTTTTGACACAAAAACAACTACAAATAAAAAATGTTGGGGTGGGTGCAAGTGTTCTGGCTGCACTACGAGAATACGCTCCAAATGATGACATCAATAAACAGTTAAAATGTGGATCAGTATGGATGTATTTCACTGTATGTAAAGCCAAAACATCCAGTTTACAACCTTTTGTGAGAGTTACTCTTAAGTATTCCATTGTAACATTACCGTTACATTTTTTTTCATGAATTTCCTACCTGTAGTTAGGCGATACATATTTGAATGCTTCAGCAGGACCGGTTTTGATGGACATCTCAATGACTAACCACTGAAAAATAACCATGAGCACCTTAGCATGTGGCTGCCGGAACTGGAATGGATATATGTTCAGAAAAGAATGAGTCCTGGACTGAACTCGGCATTGCAGCATTCCCACCAAGCACTTTGGACTGCTAGGAATGTTCGCACCAACAGCTGTCAGGCAGAACTCAAGCTTCAAGCCTATACAAGGGAATATGTACTGAAATGCTGCTCAGATGTTGCTTGAGGTTCTCTGGGTTGTGTTTGCTGATTTCAGAATCAGGTGCTAAAAGTAAGACTGTTTTTCCAAAAAGATTTCAAGAATAAGCAGAAAATCCAAATATTTGGATCCACCAAATAATAATAATAACCAGCATACTGTCCTAGGGGGATAATATGTAAAATTGGGAACTGCTTTCATATAATATAATCCATTTTCTCTTTCCATTGTGTCCTCTAGGCTCCCTCCACTGAGATCCCCAGGACAGATAGTCCCATTAGAGAAGCGCCCTACTCACCAAGCACACAACCGGTAAGTCCACACATTACTAATGCCAATGTTCCTTTGGAGGCTTCTCATTGACACGTCTGCAAACAGCCACACCTAGCAGTCTGTTCCATTGAAGTCACTTGAGACACTCGTACACAGATACATCAACCCACCTGCCGGTTCACTCAATTCTCCCTGCTTCCCTCCTTAGCCCAGTGCTCATTCCTCCACCAGCTCCCTGTGTGCCGGCAGGGAGACCCGCTTCGTAAGTGGTCCGCTCTGGGCCGGTTTTGTCCCTGTAGCTTCCATGGACACCCATCGGTAGTCAGTCCGTTTCGGAGTTGGCTGTTTCTAATGAGTTCATGAAACGCATGAATCTGCTAAGCTTGTCATGGCCACTCGCTTCATTCACTAGCTGCCTGTAGCTGTGTTTTAAATGGCTCCCTGTTCTCTTCATAGTACATTTCTGTTGATTAGGGAAGAGGATTTAGATATAGAAATGTTCATATGTCCAACTTGTGCCGTTGACTAAGCTTTGTGTTGAGATGTTTAAATGTATTTTTACCAATTATTGGCATGTGTTCTGAGAGTACTTCAGAACAGATTCAAGTGAGGGTAGTAGTTGACACAGCGTTTTCTTTTGTGAGAAATGTGTTTGCGCCTGTACGCTATGTTAAATGCTATGGGGTGAAGTTTCTCTTAAGTACAGTTCTATGATTAGCATCACTCACAACAATCCCTTAAATTAACCATTAGTGGGGAACATTCAAAACTGACATTGGATCTTCGTTTAGGGGCAACTTCACTCTGTGTTTGAAATGCTAGCATTCCGAGGTGTTTTGTCAACCACCATGTCAACTCCATGCTGTATATTCTTTTCAGGCAAGCATTCATTTCACACCCGCTGCCAAGGAGAATAACTCCACATTGAGTCCATATGAGGTATTGAACTTCAATCCAGTCATGAAGAATGATTTGGGGGGCGAGAATCCCCACTGGCAGCATTCATTGTCTGTTCTCAGTGGAGTTGCTGACATTTCTTGTTGTTGTTTTTTCTTTCCTCCGTTCAAGACGAGGCCAGGTGCCATCCAGCCCTTATCTCGCATTGCCGGTCGGCCGAGCCCCTTGCCAGCCTCTCCAGATCGGCAGAGCAGAGACGGGCACAGCAGTCCCAACCCCTTCCAGCATGGCCCCTCCCCCATCAACTCCCAGACCTCTGTAAGACCCCTCACCACCACATAGGCTTAGAGTCGGGGTGACGCCCAACCCCAACCCTCCCCAGGGTTTCCATCCTAACAAATTGGTGCCTCATAGCAGTGTTACCGATGCTCATTGCATTCCTTTCATTTCTGCATTTTGCTTACCAAAGATTTGGAGCTGAGACCCTGTACCTGGATCAATTTGGGAAACATTTGTTGAATACAAGCACTGTAAAACTCCTTGCAGTTCTCAGCAAGACCAGATCTGCTGGCTTACTGTAGCCAGAGCCAACTAAAGGCTCAAAGAGAGTATTGGAATGTTTCTTTCATTCCACCCAGTGATTGGGTTACCAATCTCCCATTTTTCCTGTATAACGTTATTTCTTCCGGTGACCCATGCACAAGCAACCTTAGCGCTGTAGCTTCAACGTCTCACACACAGCCTCATCCACCCAGCCCTTCTGTCACTCTCTCCCATTATTTCTCCCACTGTTGTTCTTCAACATGTCTGTTTTTACCTCATCGTCTGCCCTCTCATTGCCTCTCCCGTCCCCCCCAATGTCTTCCTCTTTCCTATGGCTCCTCCCACTTCATGGACCTCCCTCTCTTGCCCTCCTGAACCCTCGCCCCAAACTGCAGCCTTGGGCGCCCTCTTCTGACACCATCGACGAGTTCCCACTGAACCCCAAGCAGGCATACAAGGCGTTCGCCGCCGTGCCTCACTCGCTGGCCGTACTGGAGCCTCCGCCACCACAGGTAGGCAGGTTGCCCGGGCCCACGTCCCCTCCGGGTCCCAACGCATGCTGTGGTGGTTGTCCTTGCCGTTTCGTCACGCTCCCTTCCACACACTGACTGGAGCAGCACAGCAACAATCCCCACCCCTGTACAATCATTGTCTGTACTGTGTTGTGATTCAGTGCAGCTGTGAGTGGTCTTATCATAGTTTGCATTCATTCATCACCAGCCGTCTGTGTCTGGCTCATGCGCTGAGAAATTCCATCCATTTCAGTCCTGTCTCTAACATTCTGTTCACCTTGGCTGCTTTGTGCTGAAACAGAATCAATGTCATCTATGTTTGTGTATCTCCAATGTAATGACGAGCGCAGTGTGGTTTGTTCTGTGCAGTCTTGTCCCAATAACACGTTGTCTTCTGTGTCGTCCAACAGGACCTATATGGCCAAAGAAACAACGTCCACAGCAATCAGCTTTCTCCTTCCCCAGAGGTAAGCATGTTAATCACAAACTCCGTAGTGTGTTTCTCGATTTCTTTGCGATGTCAAAAACTGCACCCGCAGACTGGTACGTCTTTCGTTGGTCATATTCCAACATGGTGAGACTTCTGTGACGTGATGTATTTTTACATGTGGCTGTTTCAGCTTGAGATAAACAACGAGGTGTTTGTGGATGAGGTTGAAGGGGGCGGAGGCTTGGGTAGGGGTCTGGCAGCCCCCTTATTGCCCCGACGCTCCCTTTCCTCTGATCGTCGGGACTATGTGAATCTGGCAGCAGTGCCACGCCTGTCCAGAGCTTCCATGGATATGGTTGCAAAGGTACCCACCCATCTTTGGGGGACCCAAGTCCGGGCCCGGTGGTGTCCTATGCTTTGGTGGCGACAGCAGTGTTCGTATCACTGTTAGCTACATACTGAAAGGGGCGTTGGTACTGCATTGGATGTCAGTAGTGGGACCCCATCTGTCAATCATCCTTCTAAGAATTAATCATGGCTAGTGGTATTGGGTTGTGATTTTACTTCTCTGTTTTATTTCCCACCTAATGCATGACTTACAAGAATGTGCAGAATCTATTGTAAATACTGTCTTTCTGTGTTTATTATTTTCAGTTGAATGACTTAATAAAACAATTGTTTGGTTCATTTCAGAATGTTATCTTTTGGTGTCACTGGTTTGGATATCATTTTTCTCGGGTACTTCTAAGGGATGTATGGCAATTCAACTGTGCAGTATCATAAATCTGGTTGAATGAACTCCATCCTGACCCTCCTGTCCTTGTGGTTTCCTCCCCTGCAGACTCCATCTCCTGGCGGCAGAAACAGCCCGGAGCAGCGCTCCTTCAGAGACAGACAGAAGTACTTTGAGATCGATGTGAAGCAGCAAACCCCTGAGAGCAAGCCCAAGAGCCGCGTGTCCCTGGTAGGGGCAGATGATCTGAAGAAGATGAGGGAGGAGGAAGGTCTGTGGCAGATTTACTTCAATATTTCCCAACCCCTTCACTCCTGGAGCTGCACATTTCCTGTCATTTTTACACAATTAACATGAATCCAGGAATTTATTGGATTGTTGTAGTCGACTCTGAATTTTAAGGTTGAGTCACGATAGCTACTGTACCTGAGTTG
>JACXGM010001614.1:13822-53164 GCA_016801145.1 Umbra pygmaea
TAAAATATATTGACAATCACCCATCTGACTCTAGAGTGATGGTAATTGTAAATCTGCAATACCCATGAGCAGGTGCATCACTATGTAGCAAAAAAACTACATTAATGCATAGGCAATCGATGTATGATAATGTAGATATATACAAACACAAAGTCCTATAACAAGACCAGCTGGTGGGTAAAAGTTCTTGACTGTGGCACTGACAGTTGATGTTACTATATTAGTGGGGAGTAGCAACATGCTAGTTCACTGAAAAGCTTTGCAAAAAAACTCTGAAATAGTTTGGTTACAATGACGGGGTTACCTGTTTGTAAAGTGTCTTTTTGTCAGTAACGTTTTGAAAAGAGCACTTCGCCAGCAAGCAGTACTTGCTGGGCAGTTCTGCTCAAGTTTAATTGCTAACATAGGAAATAAACTGACTGACAAACAACTCGTAAATAACTTTCCGGTGGTGCGCGACAGAGGTGACACAGGCGGCACCCCCTAGCGTTCTGGCAGTGAAATGCACCGCGTTGCAACCCCCCCTAGCGTTTTGGCGGTGAAATGCAACGCGTTGCAAAGAAATACGTTCACCCATGACGCAGAACTTCGAAAGGTCATGACGCCGTCAGAGTGACGGCGTAGCCACGGCGGGGATTTGACGGAGTAGCATAAAACAGGCTTTAGAGTTCCCATTTCTTTTGTACTCCCTATGGCAGAAGTCTAGTCACTGGGCCTGAGATTACAAAACATGTTACACCCCATTACCACATTTATTTGCAATTTAGGTTGATAATGGATATTTGGTAAATATATATGGCTTTTCCTGTCAATTTGCATAAAGAGCAATTGAATATCCACTCAATGTCCATTATGAAACGTACTTTACATTGTTGGATCGGAGTAGATAGTGTGAATGTGAACTGTTTTTTTTGCAGTGGCCAGACTCTCTTTACAAATGAAATGTACATACGAGAGTCTGGTAGGACCAGGCTACTTCACCTAGCCTTCACATGGAGAATACATTCAACATATGGATTTAAGTAATGGTATTTTTCACAATATGTGCTATAACATTTAGTAATATAATCTACACAAGTTATAAGAGCAAAAATATTGGCAAGTATGATTTAGTTTGCTTAAGGAGAATTTGAAATGAATACAAATCATCAATAGAAAATAATATTTCTGGTTGTTGGTGTTAGTCTCTTGGAAAGAGGATTTTTATGTGTTTTTTTTATATAATACATTTTGCAAGTGGTGGACTGGCTGGACTTTATTTTTCCTGTTGCCGAATGGTCATTATTCTATATTGTCTCTACTGAGTTATTTTAAATATTTCTAACCAAGTCTCTGCTATATTTTCATAATCAACTACAAGTGTTTGTACTGTTTTCATTCAATGTGATATTTACAGAGCTGTGGAATTACTTTTGTGTCAAAAAGATCAAAAATCATTATTAGTATTTAGTTTGCAATTAGTACTGCAAACAGAATAATTAAATTGAATGCAAAACATCAACAAAAATGTATTGCCTTCAAAAAAAAAATTGTGTGTGGTGTGTGGTGTGTGGTGTGTGGTGTGTGGTGTGTGGTGTGTGGTGTGTGGTGTGTGTGTTGCAGATTTTTAATCTGAGCAAATATATAGAAAATAAATTCAAACAATTTTCAGTGTTAATAGGATTGCAAATGAACAGTTCTTTGGCTGCATTTTTTTTTTTTTTTGGTTACCTAACCTGGTTTTTGCTTTCAATTTCTGTTTTTGCGGTTGTAGTTCTGTTTCAAACAATCATTCCGTGTGGGCGGAGTTTAGAGGCATACCAAGATTATGCATTTCCACTGGCCAACCAGATTTGGTTCTCTTTTCCTGTTGCTGGATAACTATTTAGAAAGCTCAGGGTAAATTAACATCCAGTCTTAGTCGCTAGTCTTTGCCTGAATGAAAGGGTTCAAATGAAGGGTTCCTAATTGAAACAAAAAACAGCTGTATTTTAGTATTACAATGTCTGCAAGTCACTGAGGAGAACAAGACAGGCTTCAGCAAGTTGCGGTTGCCCAGGACCATGAATATCTCATGTACCAGATGTGAACTTGACTATTTTATTGTTTGTTAACAAACATCATAAATACAATACTTAGGTTTAAAGTATTATTATTATGTTTATTGCTCTAAACTAACTTTCCTATATATATTTGCTTGTATATTACGTCACATTATACATATTCGTTTTTGCAATTGCTTTTGACAGCAAGCTACGTTTTTCATAATAGCTAATGAAGCTGTAGTATTTCGGTGACGATTTCAGGCACTACACAGTCAAAAAGTTTTTTTATTTTCATTTTAAATGTAATCGATCCATTGTTCATAAACTGTCAAACTCTATAGTTTAACTCCTATTGTTCTGGTTATTTCCAATGATGCTTATACACACCTGTGTGTAGCTTTGATTTGTTTGTTTTTCACAAGACATGCAGCAAGAGCATCATGCTGTTTTAGGGATCACCCTTATGTTACAAAAGAAGCCATATCTTGTTTAGCTCCAGAATGAATGTGTATTGAGTAAACATTTTCAAAAAATTAATTTGTGTTGTGAATTAGAATATGTTAAGAAAAAGATATGCGCTGTATGCCAATTTTCCAAGGTAGCATATTAAAATAGAAAATCCGGGTAACCTCGTCTTACTTTGATTTTTATGGCTTCCACTAACATTGAAAACATTTTATTACTACTGTATTAACATAATGATATTATTGGAGACTACAGGTAATTCAACAGTTTTCTTTTGTGTGTACATAGTGATAATAATTGTGATTTGGTGGAAGAGCAAGATCATTTATGTAACAATGTGAAATAACTTGAAGACATGAATATGCATCAGTCTGCTTCCATTTGTAAAATAATGACCCACCCCAAACTAAGGCTTTGATCAGAGGTCTAGTTTGAGCCCTTTCATTCCAGAATGTTACTCTGGGTGGTAAAAACAGGGCCTTCAACAGTAAAGTAATGAAATATGGGTTTGTTGCCCCTGATGCAGTTTTGAGAACTGATTAATCTTACTTCATCTACTGTAGCTACTTTTGCCAGGCATGGAGAGTAACAGTTCCCTGCCATTTAACTCTCTATGACATTGGACACTACTAGAAAAACCATACACTACAGCAACATAACCAGAGGTTAAAAAACTACAGCCAAATAATTGTTTATTCACAATTCGCAATTTACATTCATTTTAAATATTGTATCAGATTTCAAAATGTTTTATTTGCAACATACATATTTTTGAATGCAATAATTGTTGGTTGATGTTTTGCTCTCAGTTGAATTATTTTTGTTTGCAATACTAATAATTTTGTTTGATCTTTTTGACACAAGTAATTCCAAACAGAGCACAATGAAAAATATTTCCTATTGTCATGTATTCATTATTTACTCTTTAAATTAATTTACTCAGAGTCCAGACAATGTGTAGAATGGAACATAGACTTTAATGTCTTAAAGCTGAGCTGTCTCTGCAGAGAAAAACCGACAGTCAGATAACATTCATTTTTGTACAGAGAATGATGTTACAACAGGAAACTTAATACTGATTTCCTATTGGCCCAGATAGATAGCATTAGTTTGAATCTCACCAATGACTGTAACCTTGAATTCAACATAAAATACTACTGGTTTATTGGCACAAGCTTGTCAAGGAATTCTATATGTTAATCTTTCTCCGAGGCCCAAATGGCTTCGATATCACTTCTTATTGAGACAACAGGCCTTAGACAAATAGCTGGCTGTTGTTCTCCATTGGACATCCTGCAATCTCAGTTAAATTAACACTGTCTGCCGCATTCCTACCAAGGAGCAAATCTATATTTTACAGTGAAATAACTCTTCATTGTTGTACAAGTCATTGTTACAATCCCAGAATAACTTGGTCTGTGCTGGGCGGTATGACCAAAAATGTATATCACATTATTTTTCAAAATTCTATTGGTTTCACTGTGTATATGTTGATTTTTTTTTTCTTTTTCGTAATCAGGTGTTCCCAGCATTTCTTACTGGTTGAGAGAAGAATTATTGCAGTAGATTGACTTAGGTCTATTTTACTGTCATGATGAGTGAAGATTTTAACTGCTGATGTGGAGGGCGCTGACCTTAACTTCATACATTTAGGATATTCCAAGAAGTTCTTGCGGCTAAGGTGGTGGAGCAAATTGCTCGTGTTGCCTCCTCCGGCTAAAACTTTAGCCCGACAACACTTGCATAAAATGGTTGACGCGGCTCCTCTTTTTGGCACAAGTTCTTCTGTGTCATCATGTTCTTCTAGTCATGCAGCATCCATCTTTACCTTAATGTAACACCAGAACACTACTGTTTCGAATCACGATTGGGTGTGCGAATCACAGTTGGGTGACAGCGGTGCTTCAACATAAAGAATGTAACAGAACCAATGAGAAATATCAGGAGGGGTTAAGCCTCGGTTTTCAATTTCCTTTTTGCACTATTCAAGGCAGGCTGGATATTGCAATTTGTATAGAATGTAGACAGAAGTTAAATGAAGCAACTTGCGTGAAATGTACTTCTGTTTTTCAGAGATTAATTTGAACCAGCTCTTAAATTTTCACCTGAAAGAATCTTCTCATTACGCTTTTAGTGAAAAGTAGGCTAGAATTACATTAGAGCATGAAATGCACACTCAAATAGGTTAAATCAGAGATCTGCGTGGTGTAGTGGGCTATGTCGCTGATGTGCAGGACAAGCTACATCATAATAGTCAGTGGTTTGAGCTTGACTATGCTTCCTCCGACGGTGCCTGGAACTTCCAGCACAAGGCAGCGCAAATTTGTTTAGCGCTGCCCGGGATTTGTGTTAGATAAGAGGCAGCAACACCTTGTGAGCAGATCTGGCATGTGTAAGTTCAATCACTGAAGATGGTGAATGTAATCATCCCACACCTGATCGGACTAAAATATTCCATGTTTGATGAGCAGTGTAAAAAGTATCGGCCGGCTCTGCAACATAATTGGATGAACCATGTGTGCGCCCCTCGCCATCCCACAGGTCTGTCCAGGGAGTTGCAGAGCTGCCAACAAGGCAGGGTCAGTGGGAATTTGACCAAGTATTTTTGATGAATCTACTGTAAGCCAGATTGATTTTGCATCTCCAATGATTTCAGAAAGAAGATTTGAGCAACGTGCACGGGAGTACCTGATGGATGAGGAAGACGAGGATGACGATGACCTGGTCAAGCAGATGGGAGTGTTGAAGGCCACGGGCAAAGTGTTGCTGGATGGGGTGGAGTACAAGGTGGAGCCTGTGTCCACGCCCCCCAGACACTGCCACACGCCCCCAAGTTACGATGCCACGCCTCCTAACTACTGTGGTAGCTCAGGGTACAGCCTTTATTCTTCTAAACACACAAGGCATTCAGATGTGATTATCTGAGCTTTAAATTAATGCCAGATTTCATTGCAGTGTTCATTGTCTGGTTTTAAATTTAGAGAATGAACATCTTGAATGTTTGTACCAATAGACCACCATCCGTGGATGGTAAAGGAGATTCTCAAAGGAATTCCCTGGAGGAGCAGCAGAGGCCTAACTCAATGACTGGGTAATGCAAACAAAGAAATCCCAAGTATGAAGTTGTGTGTTTGTGTCTGCAGTGCTTATGCAAATGTGGAGTTAAAGCATAAGCATATTATTTTATAATTTGTCTTCACATTACTCTTTCTCCATCCAGCCTAATTCCAGCGTACCCTGGAGAGTCCGGTGCTCCCATCCGGACAGCCAAGGCAGAGAGAAGGCAACAGGAGCGACTGAGGATGCAAAGTCCAGACCTGGCCCCAACCGGAGACAAGGATCTGTCCCCTGCAGAGAAAAGGGCTCTGGAAGCTGAGAAGCGAGCCATGTGGCGGGCAGCAAGGTACACAACCAGACACATTACACAACTATTTAAACAGCAGTGATGGGAATAAGTCAATGTAAAAAAATATGAAACCCAGGTGGAGTACAGCAAGACCAATATTAATTTCTCCTGTCCCAAACCCATTTCTATGTTTCTGATGTCTTTGATCCATTCATATATGTTCTTTCATTTCACCCTTTCCTGGCACAACAGTGTCCAACTATGAGATTCCTCTTAAAGGAATTTTGGAATGTTGCTCTACTTCGGATCTGAGTCTTACTGTTTTCATCTCCTTACTGTTAGACTGGCCTCATTGTTTCCCCCTGACTATTCCTGTTCGTTTCACTGTTTCACCTCCCTTCTCTGTTTTTTCCTCCCTTTCTTTCTCTGTTTAAATCCAATCCGCCCTTTCCTCTATTTTCTCCTTCTCCCCCCTCCTCCGGTCTGGGTGCAGGCCCTATGGCTTAGAGGAGGATGTTAGGCAGTATGAGCAGGACCTGGCTAAGAGGCTCTACCAGTCGCGAGTGAGGGCGTCTCAAGGCGCCACTCCTCTCCCTCAGCCCTCCGCCGCCTCCCAGCTCAGGTCTACTCACCCACCGGCCTCGCTCTATGGTGCTTTGCTTTTGGGCAGCATGGGTTCAGGGATTGGCACAAACAACCATGTCGCCTGTGCCTTTTTCGCCTACTGTTTTTACACCGCCACCGCTTCTGCACGTTCTGCTGGCTACGTCCATTTGCTAGCTTCCCGCCTTTCTCTCCCACTTTGTCCTCCCCTCCATCTGTCTTTAGCTTCATGGTTCTAACGCATCTTTGGTCATACTAACTTCCAGCCTTCAGTGTTGCTGCAGCGGTCTTTAAGCTGAGGGCCTGCCTAGGACATCCTTGTCTGGGATGCTCTCTGTCATGCTGCTCTTGTACTTCACACTTCAGTATAACTAACAGGCATCTCTTGAGTTTTCGGGGGCCAGGACAGAGATACCGCAATAGTTGCTGTTTTCTGGTTGTCCCCCGACCCCTCTATTCGAGTAGTGGTTCTCAAACTTCTCCTGAGGACCCCCAGCCAGAACAGAACTTTGTTGCAGCTTTGAGCTAGTTCACCTGAATGAAGCAGTCAATGGCTTTATTATTCATTGATGAGTTGGTTCAGGTATGCTAGCTCTGGTATACATCAGGGCTATACGCTGACATTTTTTACAAGAGCACTAAGTTGAAACATTTAGGTGCATGCAATGAAAATCTAGGCGCACTATACAAATAATAATGTTATAAGGCACTGTAAAACATACTTCAGTTTTCAGATAGTTTGACAGAATCCCCTGCCTTATACACCTTTTTTTGAATAAAAATTCAAAGCCCTCCTCCCTCTCATTCACACATACTACACCTGACACACACACAACTCTAAAATTGCTCCAAATATGTAATGGTTTTTAAAGTATAGGGAAATAGTGAAAATATCTACATACAGTAAAGAGCTGGATGATAATTCAATATACATTTTATCATGATAAGAAAATACAATATTGATGATAAACGTATGTAATATTTTTTGATATAGTCACGTTTTTGTAGTTAAATGTTCCACAAAATGCAACATCGCTAACTTGCATATAATGCAAACGGACAATAAAACAACAGCAGCCAACGACACTGCATGTACATTCAGGTATGTGCCCACACTGCTCAGGCACATCACTGACAGCCCGTGTTGGATTAATTAATGAACGATGAGTCGGGATTGACAGCGAAAGCAATTTCAAAGGAAATGAAGAAATTGTGACTAAAAAGGAAAGGACCACTTCGGTAATATGGCAGTGCTTTGCTTTTTGAAGTCAGACAAAGCACAGAGAAACATTCTGGTTTACAGACTTTACTTTGCATTCATTTTAATGTGGTGCTGTTCCACAACAAAACCATTTTGTTTTTGACACATGAATTACATTTGCTTGCCACTTCGATAGTAGTTCTGGTTCTGATGCTGTTCTTCAAAGTTATTCAGCTCTTTGTGCCAGCACGCTCGAGATACAAAGGACACTATCCAATTAATCTGGTCATGGATAGGAGGGATGTAGCTCATGTCAAAGTGAAGTTGCATTTAGGAGTCAGACTTTTCAACTGATAGTTTACTTGTGTAGATGGCAACAACAGAATGGAGAAACTACAAAAGAAGAAGTGTTCATTACGATATAGGTGAGCGATGCACACACACTAGAAAATCAGTTGTGCCAAGGTGCTTGTATCGTCAGTGTGTTCCTTTCCACTGGTGCTGCCAAACCGCATTGTTGTATTACTGTATTCTAAACAGTATAATATGACTTGCTGCTGTTTGCACTCAGAACATGAAAAAAATTATCAACGTAGATAATAAAGTATCAGGGTGACTGAAGCACTTTCAATTATTCTATATTTCACTGAAACTAAGACGTACACCCCTAATAAAACAGTCCTTTAGGACAGTGGTTTTCAACCGGGAATCTCGGCCCACTAGGGGGCCTCAGGGGGCCATGAGAAGACAGAATAATTATGGTAAAGAAATTGTAACACTTAAGATTTTCTATTACCTACATAATGCAGATATCACTTGAAATATATAAAGTAATAGTGAAAACTAATAATTTAGTCATTTTTTGCTCTGAAATGGACACAGTAAACTACCAGTAGAACCGTTTGATGCTGCCTAGTAATGCTCACCCGACCAGTCCAAATAGCTACTGTCTCGTTCTCTGTTTAGAGTTATTAACATTTGCACTGCACTAAAGTAGGCTTTTGTTCTGGAATATAAAATAATGGACACTTTTGAATTTGTCTTGTGCAACAAAAGAAAGGATGATCAACAAAAATAGAATAATAAATAATAATAAATGACTCCAGGATTCTTAGAATCGATTCTGACTGATTCTTTTGATGGGAGTCTACTCTTTTTTCGAGTCCAATGTATTTTTGCCAGTAAAAAGCTGTCAGCAGGTTTAAAAAAAAATGAAGTTCTCTGTCGCATTAGGGTTTTTGTAGTTCTTTGTGTACTTACCATCAATGAAACAAAATAGCAGAAATACTACAACTAGAGGAGTATTTGTTTTGGTGTATATACAGTATTAGTAACCGCAAGCGTACACCTGCTTTTGCTATATCTATTTTTAGTGGCAAATACGATTAAAACTGTTGCACTGTAGAGCCCTGAGTATACATACAATACATGAAATGGATAGGGGTCCCTAGAAGAGTTTAGTGAACATTCATTAGAGCATTTTGCCTTAGTGTTCTCTGTCTCTCTCACTCTCTCTGACTCTCGTCCTGTGCATGACGGGCAACCAAATGACGTCTGATGGTGTCATCTGTCTCACTCTTCCTTCAACAGGATGAAGTCTTTGGAGCAGGATGCTCTGAAGGCTCAGATGGTCATTTCGAAGTCTCGTGAGGGAAAGAAGCGTGGCACACTGGACCAGCTGACCGAGTCGCCCTCACCTGCCCCCACGCCATCCCCAACCCCCCTGGAAGGTAGGTTTATTTCCATGTTTACTCACACTTGCTCAGCCCACACAGTAATGCATGTTCACAACAATGGCATCCTATTTTGTTTGAAAGTTTTCATCAGGGTGTGTAAGCGTGGGGTAGTGGGCTAAGTCGCTGCATTGCAGGACAGTCTATGTCATGATAGTCAGTGATTCAAACCTAACTATGGTTTTTCTAAATTTACCCTGACCTCCTGCACAAGGCAGCGCAAATTGGCATATGGCTGCCTGGAATTTGGGTTGTCAAATTATCTATGCTGCCACATCGCTCTCCAGTGACTCCTTGTGTGCAGATCGGGCGCCTGTAAATTAAATTGCAGAAGTATAGTTGGTGAACATAACCATCCCGTGCATGATCTGACTAAAGGCTTCTGTGTTAAGTTAGCGGCTTTGCATTGTGGTTTGCTGAACCATACACGCGCCCCTTGCCATCCCACAGATCTGTCCAAGGATTTGCGGAGCTGACAAGGCAGGATTAGTGGGAATTGCGAGTGGAAGAAAATGGGGGGGGTTCATTAGAAGCTACAGTTTCACATTTATCAGAGCACACACAGTGAGAAAAAGTGATTCATATACAGTATTTATTATTTTACATGAAATTAAAAACACCAGAACAAGCATAACAAATTGATAGCTGAAAGCTATGCTCAAACAGTAACTAGGAATATGATATGAACCTTTTGGACATACCTGGATTGAAGCATAAATTGGTTGTAAGATTTTATCTGATATTCATTTTAGTCACAACCATAGACAGGCTGCTTACACTAACAACATTAATCTCCCGTGGGCCTAGTCTGTGGGATATACACTCTGCCAGCAGTGGCTGAAATTATCAGATTTTGTTATTGTCACTGATTATTTCGTCAAATCACTTTTGGGTGAAAGTGGTGCGTAAATGTGGTGGGGATGCTTAAATGTGGTGAAGACACGGTGTGTTTTTCAAAAATATTTTATACAGAGTAATATTAGCAATACACCATTATAAAAATATCATACCATTAAACCTCTAGAAGGAACACAGTGCAGGGAGGAATAAGTATCTGAACTTCTAGACTAATGACTTCTCCAAAAGCTAATTGGAGTCAGGAGACCAATAACCTTGAGTCCAATCAATGCTATGAGATTGGAGGTGTTGGTTAGAGCTGCCCTGCCCTATAAAGAACACTCACAAATGTTTAGTTTGCTATTCACAAGATGCAATTCCTGATGAAGCTTGAAAGTGTTACACAAGTATCCAGAGTTTCGCGCAGAATATTTGTTAGTTAAGGTGGTAGGGTTTGCCGTCAGACCAGGGGGAGGAGGAATGATAGATAGCGCGATGACATTACACCACCACCAGATACTGCTGTTCGGACGCATCACACGATTCGGTCACGGTTTGGAATGAAAAGGAGTAAACAAAACAGAGTAATCTGTGTTTTTTTATGACGTAGTTAAGGCGGCAGGCTTGTGTTGTTTAGGCGGCCGCCTTAGCTGCCATGTGCTGCGGGAAACCCTCTATCTCTTAACATGGACTGATGAACATCATAGTTTTAAGAGTAATGATTTATAAATGGATACAGTTCATCATTGTTGCTACTTCTACTAGGAGAGGCCATCCTGCATTGATGACTGAAATAGCACAGCGCAGAATGCTCATTGAGGTTAAAAAGAAAAAACTTAGTGTCAGCTAAAGACACTCTGGAACAGAAAACTCTGGAACATGCTAAGCTCTCTGTTGATGACTAAACAAGAATGGAGTACATAGGAGTAAAACACTGATGAACCTACTCATTTCCAAAAAAAGCTTGCAGAAGAGCACCTGGATGTTCCAGAGCGTTACTGGCAAAATATTCTATGGTCACATGAATCCAAAGTTGTTTGGAAGGAACACTTCAATGTATTTGTGGAGAAAAAGACACAGCACACCATGTCAAAACATCATCCCAATTGTAAAGTATGGTGGAGGGGGGCATCATGTTTTGGGGCTGCTTTACCATCTCAGCAACTGGAAAGCTTCCCAATATTATAAAGATATTTTACAGGACAATATTGCTATTCTCCTGACAAGCTGTATTCTCAAATGCACACCTGATGTGAAGAGTTTTTGTATGGAAGAGATGAATAGGCCATTTAGCATCAGAGGTGTCAAGTAACAAAGTACAAATACTTTGTTACCTTAAGTAGAAATTTGGGGTATCTATACTTTACTGGAGTAATTATTTTACAGCAGACCTTTAATTATACTTCTTACATTTTCACACAATTTTCTGTACTTTCTACTACTTACATTTTAAAAATAGCCTTCTTACTCCTATTTCAGTTCGGCTTGTTTTCATTCCGGCTTGTCATCGTTAAAAAAAACTAAAAAAACTAACAAAAACTATCCAGATAAATCGCACCATCCGGATAGAGTGAATTTGATTGTGGTTTGATGAGAAGTATAAACATATACCGTTCCAACACCCTATTGGTTTGTATGCGATCCATCGCACCTGCACATGACTTAAATCACGTCACACTCCAGCAAGGAAATAGCAGACGTATGTCGCTGACTCAAGAGAACTCGAGCAAAATGTCCCAACCAAGCACCAGTGAGGAGGTTGGTAGCCAGGAAGACCAGCCAAACGTTCTACATCCCTGGCCGTACATGGAAGAAATTTTCAAAAACTGTTTGGAAGCAAAAACAACTCCTTTCGAATGCGCTGCAAGCTCTGCGCACCCAAGTACCATGAGCTAATGGCTTTCAAAAACTCGCCGTCTAATTTGAAACAGGTGCATCCCAAATTTTTAATACAACATTTTTAATACAAAATGATTTTTTGTGTGGCGGTGGGGTTGTGCACTTTAGGCCCCTGGCACGGCCTAAGCTTTTGTCCTGAAAAAGAATTCATTTTTTTCCCCCTACATTTTACTTTTATACTTTAAGTAGTTTTAAAACCAGTACTTTTACACTTGAGTAAAAAGCTTGAGTTCATACTTCAACTTCTACAAAAGTATTTTTCAACCATTGTATCTATACGTCTACCTGAGTAATGAATGTGAATACGTTTGACACCTCTGTTTAGCATAATGGTAAAACATAGAGGGAAGTGTTGAAGTTGCAAAACTATGATTGTGACTGCTTTTGGGCAGTAGTATAGCTTTTTTGAAAACTGAACACGAAAGAAATGCAGGTTTAATGTAAGATTGAATGTCATGTCAGGACGTTTTAAAGAATTCTCAATAATCAGATATTTGCTTTAAGGAATGGTAATATATGCCATGTAATTATTTCGATTATGCAAATATAAAATCTTAGAAAACCATTCAATGTCGCTCATATAAGTAATTATTGCACTTGAGATTGTTGCATTTGTGGCTGTGGAATCTTGGGATTGATTATTACAGCTCACAGCACTTGGTTGCCCAAGTTTGTCGCGTCATTCAGGATAGTGGAATGTGTGCTGTGAGTGAGTTTTTTTATTGAAGGGAATTTTTTTAGGGAATAATTTATTAATTACTGACAGCTGCTAGAGTTCAGCCAGCATGATGTAATAATAATAGTGGACTCTATCCACTAAAAATCAATATCGTAATTTATTCAAAGGTTACCAGTTAATGTTTTTACCAAATCTTTTTTTATTCTAAAGGTAGGCAATCAGCATTTAGCTGAGTGTGGGTGCTATACAGTAAAATGTATTTTATGTCATTGATGCCTTTAAAGGTCTGTTAAGTATTTAACATTTGTTACAAGTACTATGTTTCTCTTGTAAACTTTCTGCTGTCATAAAAAGGAAGGGAAACATATTTTAGGGCTTGGTGTTTTTGATTGTTAGGAAAAAGCAAATAATGTGATAAGATGTTTGTCTGTTTTTGTGAAGATGCATTATTTTGTCTTAAATTACCATAATTAAAACTGACAGCATTTGAACAACATGAAATTGTTATAGAATATGTTAAAATACACCTCCAGAAAAACATTGTGTCCTTCATAACATTTTCTAACAAGCAATCACATAGATATCATCTTTCAAATTAAGGCTCAGTACGTTCATATAATTTTCACAGAAGCATGATTCTTCACGGTTCCAGTATAAGTGCAAGTTCTACTTTCTTATTTATTATGCATTACTCTACATCATTAAGCTCCATAAAACCTCATAAGGCTGGTTTTACAGCATGAAAATATGTATTATACTTCCACTTGCGTTCAAGGGTTTGGGGTACCCAGAAATGTTCAGGTATTGACAGATTTATACTTTCATTCACCAGGGCTGAATTAGATGTATAAACATATATATCCAATACATTACCAGTGTTAAAAACGTCTTTCCATGAACGAATTTGACAAGCATGGATCACATAATATGCAAAGCTTATCAATGGCTTTTTTTGTATTAACAAGTAATCTAATGTAATCAATAGTCTCCTATTCTGAACCAGAGTCTTGTTTTCTATTTTTGACAGATTTGAGTCCACGTGGAGTGACTTCACCAGGCAGACTGGTAAGGATGGTTTTGTCTTCTGCTGAAAGTGTCCTTGTAATATGTCAGTAGAGAGAAATCGTTACACTGTAGCAAGGTAGGGTAAAATCAAAGCTCATATTTGCGGACAACACTAACATTTATCTTCCTTAAATTTGAAGCAGCTGTTCTGGTGAGACTTTCCAGCATCAAAAGTGTGCTTATTAGTGAACAGCTAGTTGCATTTCTCACCACCATTTGTTTACAGTCATTGCTACAGCCATTTAAATACCAGGACATTCTCCTATCCTTTCATATCCATCCACTTCCTGCTTCCTCCCATCTCATTCCTCTCCCTTCTATTTTCTACCTTTCTTTACCCATCCTTTTTTCCTCTCCTCTTCTGCTCATTCCTCTCCCTTCTATTTTCTACCTTTCTTTATCCATCATTTTCTCCTCTCCTCTTCTGCTCATTCCTTTTTGCTGTCCTTCTAGTCCCTGTCGGAAAAGAAGTTTGACTACCGACAGTTTGCTGCCATTCCTTCTTCCAAACCCGTATACGACATCCAGGTATTGCCTGCATGCTGAGCTCCTAAGCCCCCCTGGCTCTTCTCCCCTTGGCTTTCCCTGCTGCCTCGCCCCAGTCCCCCCCTCTCCCTGTAATCCATCTATGGGGTTAGAGCTCCTTACAGCAACACATTTGGGTTCCACTGCTGCTACAGTAGCTGCCATTTCGACTTTCTGCCTTGTCCATTATTCCCTGATATGTTCCTCCCTTCGGAGAATGTATCTTACTAGTTCTACATCTGATACTGTTGAAAATAACGCTAACACCAAAAAATATTCAAACCCCAGTTTTTGTTTACTTGTTGATGACCTCTCACCTCCACTCAAAGCTTTCTCTCTATACCAGCTCTCCCACTCACCATCCAAAACATCACCCCAACACTCACCAACCAATCACCTTAGGTTATTTACAAATATCCAACTAACAACCAGGCAACATCAACACTCACCAACCAGTGGTTTAAGCCCACAAACCCTGCTCCTCCAACTCAAATGTAGCTTAGTGTCCTATCCCAGAATCAGATCGACCTGAACAAATTTTTCAACAGACCCTTGGTGCTTAAAGGAACACTCCAGACCCTAAAACACATGAAAATCATTTTGCAGGTGATGTTTCCGACATAACAGTCTTTAGAACCACCACCTCTGTTTGTTCTGTGTTTCCCAAGTTGAACACTGTAAGTGTTGTGAAAAGGTGTTTATTATTTTTTTATTGTGATTTTTCCAGATTGTCCTCCCTTCCCAATTCCCTTTCTATTCCTGAATGTTGGCTGCTCCGCAACTCCTTGTAGAGATCTGTGAAATGACGAGGGGCACGCACATGGTTCATCCATTTACATGTCACTTGAGCCGATTATTTTTGCACTGTTCACCCAACACGTGGTAGGAGAGATAATCTGATTTATTTAACTCAAATCCCAGGCAGTGCTATGCCAACTTTTCACTGCCTCGTGCAGTATGCCCGGGAAAGTCAGAGAACCAATGGTCACGCTCGAAACCATGACCATCGTCAGGTAGACTGTCCTGCAATTCAGCGACTTAGCTCACTACGCCACACGGTCCCCAGTGTTTTGAAAAGTTGCAAAATTTGGAAACATGACCAGCACAAGGTTTTGTGGAGTTTAGGCGTCTGGAGTGTTCCTTTACCATTTCTTAGTATATCACTTTACCAGCATTCCGATGATGGGAGCTTTTTGGTCATAAAAAATAAGGAGCAGGGAGCTTCATGGGGGGCTGGGAGACTCATCTCTCAGTGGTTGTGGTGGTTTTAGTTTTTTGTATTGCTGTCAAGTATTACACTATCTATGAATGGAGTGCCCTTGCAAACGGTTTTCCACACTGAAAGGCCATCAAATACTCCATCTGCATCATTTAAGTTGAATAGAAGAGGTCAATAGGCTGCTCTGATACTGAAATGACGCTCACTAAGTTTAGTGGACACTGCAATTTTCCAAACTTTCCTGACATACTTTCAGTAAAGTATTTGTTGGGCTTCATTAGTGTACTGAATCAGTGTTCGAATGCGCCCTATATTGTAAGTCCTGACACTTCTCCAAAGGTCTGTGCTTGTCTTTTATATTTATTTGACCATGGTTAAATCATGCAGTGTGCGAGAACCGGGACGCAGCAGGCCACATCTGTTAAGTGCCGAATCAATCCAAAAATAAGTGTGTTTTGTCCAGTCAGAGTGACTTGTGTTGTGGGCTGAACGGGTGACTGTGGTTCTGCTTGGTTTCTTTGGTGGTGAACAGCTACTCTATGAACTGTGTCTGGGTGATGGAACCAACCCCAGAACAGATGAACTAACTTAATCCTTTCTTTAAATCAAAACCTAACATCAGACTGCACTGGCTGTGGACAAGTGGAACCTACCGTACTCCTGCCACAAGTTACTCGGTCCAGGCCCCCACCCCTTTCCCACTGCCAGTCCCCAATTTGGTGAAGGTCTTCTGGGGATTAAAATAATTCCCCATCCCTCAGCTTTCATGTACTCAAACACTCTTCTGTCCTTTTCTTGCAGTCTCCTGACGCAGTCAATGAAATTGACTTCATTGACGATGGCTCCAGTAACCCAGGTGAGTGCCAGTCTGTCAGGGCTCTACCAACCTCTTCACATGCCTCTTTAGGACCACTTAATGGTCCAACCCAGCATATTTGTTCATTAGGGTATTTTATGTAGGATTGGTGTTGCAAAATCAAAAAACCGGAAAAATCTAGGTTTTCCAGGATTCCCAGTCAGAGGATTCCCTAATTTCCTGTTACTACACTTTATTCCAAATTATTATGCAAATTATATTTTACATTGATTTTCCTAAATAGTCGATGCAAATGACAGACAGTATAATTTTCAAGTCACCAACCGAAAGTGTGATATTTTTAGATTTGTTTCTATGCAACCGGTAGGAAATGAGAGGAGAGGACGTTGTACAGTATAGCCAAAGAAGGAAAATATGGTAATTTTTCTGCAAATGTTTGAAGCTGGTTTAGTTAGCATATCAACTCAACATTTATTATATGGTTACTTGTTAATAGTGTAACTGTTATTGTTAAATTATTGTAGTTGTGTGATAGGTGACTTAGGTTTACTTATTATATATTTAAGTTCTTTAAAATGATAATATATTGTTAAATATACATAATTTTCAATAAAAAAACTATATAATAAAGAGCCTTTCTTTAATGTCATTTTTCATTGTTTCAAAAATCATTTCAGGAATCGGAATCATTTTAAAAGTAGGGTTTCTGCATCGGAATCATAAAAATCCAAATGTTACCCAACCCTATTCATACCTTGTCCTAGGAATTGCAATATTTGATGCTTTTCCGCAGCAGAGATATCCTTTTTCCTTTCCCATATTGCTTGAAACCTGTGGCCTGCTTAATAATGTGGAACATCCTTTAATTGGGCTCACCTGGTAGTTTTCCTTTAATTGGGCTCACCTGGCAAACTTAATTATCACAGTTGTCTGAGATTGATTTCAGTGATCCAAAGAGCCCAGAGACACAATACCATCCATGAGTTCGATTGAAAAAGTATTTGTTTATGACATTTAATTACAATTTGCATAATAATTTGGAATGTGGTGTAAAGTATTCTAAATTACTTGAATAATCTGGGAATTTAGAAAAATGTCATGACAGTTTGGATCCTTATTCTATAATGTACATTGTTACCCTGAACACTTTTATCCCTTTGATTCAGGTGACTTCCTGGGATAAACAACTCTTATTGGTATGATTTACACACTGCGTTTCAGTTTGTGTTTGTGCACACTTTGACTTGAGGGAATTGTTGTATGCATGTATGAATGCGGGTTTAAATTTTCTTACTCTAACACCTATTTCTCAAGTGAGGAATAACCTAGCATAGTAGGATCCTTGGAAAATGGATCTCTTTCTCTGCTTTTTACCTTAGTGAGGTTTTGAACTACAGTGCCTTGCATAAATATTCACCCCCCTTGGACATTTCCACATATTGTGGTAAGACAAACTGGAATGAAATAGGATTGTTTTGGGATTTGTTTTACATAACATACCAAACACTTTGAATGTGCTAAAGTTATATTAACAAAGAGAACAGACATGTTGGTTACATAAGTATTCACCCACCTGAGTCAATACTTGGTATAACAGCTTTGGCTGCAATAAAACCTGTGAGTCACTGCTGATGAAAAGCATCCCCACAACATGATTCTGCCACCACCATGCTTCACTGTGGGGATGGTGTTCTCAGAGTGATGAGCTTTACGCCACACAGTGTTTTGCGTTAAGGCCAGTACATTCAATTTTAATCTCCTCAGACCAGGAAACTTTGTCCACATGTACGCTGTCTCCCACATGCGTTTTGGCATACTCGAAAAAGGATTATTTTCAGCAATGGCTTTCTCCACGCCACACCATGAAACTCAGCTTTGATGCGGCCGGGTTACAGTTGTGCCATGGATGGTTCATCCCATCTCAAATGCGGATCCCTCCATCTCCTTCAGAGTTATCATTAGCCACTGAATAATGGCCTCCTTACCTGCTCACTGAAATTTGGTGGATTTTCTAAGCAGAGTCACAGTTATGCCATATATTTCATGGACTTAATAGAGCTCCTGGCAAATGTTTAAAGTCAAAAATATTTTTTTATTTGTAAGAATTCTGACAAATGTACAAAAAAATTGTTACATTTCAAAAAGTATTGGGGGAAGGTGTCATTATAAATGTTGTACTTCACAAATGGTTTGTTGTCAGGGTATACAGTGCAGTATGTTCTGTCACCCAATGATTTTCTCAAAACAAAAACAATCAAATTAAGCATATTATTGTATATTTTCATCCTAGTATAATGTAGTGCCAGTTTATACCTGAACCCGCTGCCACCCTTCACCTAGTCTGCCCACTACAACCAGCACAAACCAGAAAAACAAACAAGTTTTGGAAGGTATAGCACTGCCAGTTTCTAACAGAAATGCTCAAATTGAAGAATAACAACCATACCAATCCCGAATCAATTGGAATATAATTTGGTAGAAAAGTAGGATGAATATAGGCATTGCATGTCAATGACTGAAAACAAGGGACTCATTTGGACAAAAGTAGCAGGTAAGCCATACAACCTCACTGTACTATAGCTGGGTAGCCCCCTTTGTTCCAAAATCAGCTATATATTTTGAATGTTAGTTACAGTATCTTTGAGTACCAGGCATGTTTTCTGCAGAATGAGAACACTTTTTGTTCGATTGCAACTTATACACTGGATCTCGTTGGTTTTCTTAACAAACAGACAGTGCCACTATTTTCATCCTCAAAAGTTGAACAGGTCTTACTACTTTGAAGAGTTTCTATTTACTGTTTTCTCAGTTGCACAATCGGTCTTGGAAATACTGTTGAGTTGCTTAAGAAGGCAAAGAGCTAGTAGATCACAACTTCATCAAAATGTCATCAAATAAAATGGCTTTCAGACCCGGTGAACTCTACTAGCTATGTAGCTAGCAACCTAATGTTTGCTTGCATTGCTAGCAATGTCAGCTAACTCAACTTCGGTAGGCAATCCTCACTGTTTGGAAGCTAGTTCACCTTAAGCAGGCAAAGCCCTAGTGGAACACACCGTTGTCATAATTTCATCAAGTGAAATGATGTCAGAACCAGTGAACTATACTATAGCCTATAGCTAGCAAACTACTGTAACGTTAATACTAACTCAACTTCGGTAGGCTATTCCTCAGTATTTGCAAGCTAGATAACCTTATATCTAAAATATTTCTGGTGACATGAATATTATGACGAAGTATTTTGCTTTTAAGTATTGGTGTTACAACTTATATTTTCATTTGTTTCTGCAAATTCATTTCTAGCCGGCAGAGGCTGATTTTACCAATGGATCCTTTAATCAAATTGTTTGTCACAATAATAATATTTTGCATCTTCAATGTTGTCAGTATGTTGTGTAAAAACATGGTAAAAATCTCAAAATGAATAAATGATAATAAAGACGAGCCAACGCATGCCCATTGACAAACACAGTGAAAGCATATCTCATAGTGTCCTCATTGCAATCCCTGCTCGAATGGCAAAATATGCACTGTATAAAACAAAATCATATGTTTTTTTTTAATTACAAAACTTTTTTACAGCTATTGTACACTAGTCTCAGAAAGTTCTGTCACAAAACATCCCTCCCCACTCGTCAAAAGTAACAGTATCTGGTGTGGCCACCAGCTGCATTACCATAAGTATTGCAGTGCATCTCCTCCCCATGGACTGGCAGTTCTTGCTGTGAGATGTTACCCCACAAAGGCACATGCAAGTTCCTGAACATTTCTGTTGGGAATGGCCTTAACCCGCACCCTCCGATACAACCGGTCCCAGACATGTTCAATGGGATTGAGATCCTGGCTCTTTGCTGGTCATGGCAGAACACCAACATTTCTGTCTTGCAGGAAATCATGCACAGAATGAGCAGTATGGCTATTAGCATTGTTATGCTGGAGGGTCATGTCAGGATGAGCCTGCAGGAAGGGTATCACATGAGGGAGGAGGATGTCTACCCTGTAATGCACACTCTGGTCCAGCGAAGGTGGGTTGGTGCCCATAGGCGACGTTGTTGCCGGTGATGTCTGGTTTCGACCTGACTCAACAGGCGTATATGCAAACATTGTTTAAACCCTTTACAATGACAATCTTTAAAGTTACATTAAAAGAAGAGATACTCGCTTTTACAAATTATCTTTAAAATATTGTCCTGAATAATGCTGGTCTTATATACAGTTTGTGAGGTCTGTTTACAAAGATAGGTCAACAAATATGACAATGTGGCAAAGCAAAAATAATTAATCAGTAACACTAGAGCATAACTGTGCAAATGATAATGTGCAACTATTACTGTGCAGGTGATAATGTGCAAATATTCCTTGGGGTGTGACAGAGACACTTGGATACAAATATAAAGGAAAATTAACATTTGTAATGGTCAAAGCAGCTCAGACAATAGTTCCTTAAAGGACAATTCCGGCGCAAAATGAACCTAGGGGTTAATAACACATGGGTCCCGAGTGGACCGTTCTCTTGGATTTGTTCTCTTGGATTTGTTTTCATGCTAATCAAATGTGCCTTGTTTTAGCCCAAACCACTGATTAGCTTATTATGCTTGTAGTCGGGGCATGAATAAAGTAAAAAGAAATCGCTATTTTAAACCACTTACAAGTCTCAAAATAGCCCCACACTGCCACAGTAGCATAATGACGTTCCCTACATGCAAACCGAAGCATTGAGAACTTTGTAAGTGTACAGACTTATTAAAAATATTCATTAAATATAGTTTATTAAAAATATAGTTTATAAAGATAGTACTGTTCGCGTATACAGGCAGGCGCCATCTTGGGAAAACAGTCTTGACCAGTCTACAATTCTACAATTACTGAAATGAAGAGTACATTATATAGATCTGTAGTGAAACATCTATATTCAGTTCCCGTATTACTGAGGCCCCACTATTTTTAACTATAATGTCTGTGTAATGGCACTCAGAGAATGTTGTGCTAAAGTGTGTAAAAAAAAGAAAGTAAATATTTAAAAGATTCGCTTTTGACACAAAAGAGCTACTTTCACAACTTTTCCAAATACATAGAAACTGCAAATATTCTAAACTTCCACCCCTTCTCAGCTATTCAAATTTAAAACGGTATCAAAAGTATGTTATGCAGATATGAAAAACAAAACTACAAGGCAAAATCTGTGATTTCAAATTGTTTTTGCATTCATCTGCCATTTCAACCAGACCAAAAAGAGTTAGCAATTGGACAGGCTCACATACTTCTAAGCTATTAACACACTAAAAAGGGGGTCCGCGTGGCATAGTGGGCTAAGTCGCTGCATTGCAGGACAGCCTACGTCACAATGGTCATGGGTTCAAGGCCAAAATTGTGATAGTGCTGAGCCAAAATTGGCATAGCGCTGCCCGGGATTTGGGTTAGATAAATCAGATTACGTATGCTACCACGTCGCTCACCAGCGACTACTTGTGTTCAGATCGAGCACTTGTAAATTCAGTATAGTTGGTGAACATATTCATCCTGTGCATGATCTAACTAAAGGCTTCCCTGTTGTGTGAACTGTGCGATAACAATCGGCGGCTCAGGCATCATGTGGTGGAGTTTCAGAGCTGCTGACAAAGCAGAATTAGAGAGGGATTATGGGAAGGGAAGGAAGTCAGAAATATTCACACAAAAAAACCAAAAAAATAGGTAACAAAAATATCTTAATTCAATCAATAAACTTTTCCTTTCGTCTTTCTCTAAAATGGGATTTAGTGGTTTGGTTTTCAGCTTCTGGTGTGGAGTTGATGTAAATTGTCCCCTGCAGGTTTTACCACCTCTCTTTTCCCCTTAGCTCTCTGCAAATCAGGAACTGTCCAATGGGCTGGCTTTCAATGCTTTCTCTCTCACTCCAAGTGGTGCTGGTTCAACTGGTCACAATGTTGTGGCATTTAGGGAAAATGGGTCAATGTTAGTAAGCATTTTGTCATGTTGATTTTGGTTTCTCTATTCCCCCAGTTCTCTCTACCTACCCTGGAGCTGAGATGACCACTGCCCTGCCCACCGCCACCTTGGCACTGGAGGAGATGGCTCTCTACAGTAACAAGCGCAAGCTGAGACAGGGCCGCCGCAGCCTGGAGACCGCCGTGCCCACATAACACTTTACACAGAGACTCCGAAGTCACAATTGAAAGAGAATGCTCTGAGTCACTATACACTACATATATACACATTTCACACATGCGTCCCATGTAACCACTGCAGAGAATATGATTCTGATCATCAACATGTCATGATCTGCATGCCAGTCTGGTCTTTAGTCCAAGGATGAGTTGGGATGTGGTCTGAACACAAGGCCCAACGTTCTCAATGCCGGGTAGGAGGGACCGTCATGGGAGCATTACAGTTCATAAAGACCATTCTCCTTTTTATTTGGGTTCTTTTTACTTCAGTTTGCGTTTTAGAAGCTGAATTATATTAACGGGACTGATGTTTTTATTTTTGCACCTCAAATTTTTTCTGTTTTAAAAGACAAATTTCTGAGAGCGAGGAAGAAAATATGAAATCTTTAGCTGTAATACTAACTTTTCAGATGCTATTTTTGAGGTTTTCAGTGAATAGATTGTGAAATATCAGGGTTTTTAGTGGGTTGGGTTTTGGGTGTGTACATATCCTATGAGGTGGAAACATTCTGCTACCTTCACTTTCACTTGAGGGCAGGACATTTTTAACACTACATACATATTTTAACTGCACTGCCTCGCTGCTTAGAAAACCATTTTTATATTCTAAATAATTTATTTTGCTTGTATTTTATTACTCCAATCGAGAGTCTCCTATTTTACCCATTGTTGTTACCCCTGCACTTTTTAGTGCAACCAAACAACGGTGTGATGCATAATACTTTATTAATCATAATACCAGCAGTGCATATCATGACATCACATTTAAATAAACAGTAAATAACTTGTCTTGTTTGTAAGGATCTCATTGGACCATATTTTATTCAAATTAACAGTGCTTTTTCTTTAATTTTTTACTTTGATCGTTAGGACTAAACCAGGTTTTGGCTGCTGAAATGTCACTAATGCAGAACTACAAGGTACATGGACTTTGTAGGGAAACTGATCCCAGTGCAGTTTGTGAAGTCAGCAGCCCACATTCAAATTCTGTCCCATTCCCATTCTAGAGAATGAGACTGCTAGAACGACCACCAGAGGGAGACACACAGAAAACCGATGCGCTTCCAGTCCTAATTCAAAAGGCCTTTCAGTTGCGGAACATTTACATGTACGGTACATTCTCCAGCCCATTTAGGGAGCATTATTTGTCAATGTGAATCTCACTCATCTGGCTCCTTTTCTAGGTTTTTTTAGGTGAAGGTAGCAGGTGTTTGCTTATTTTTGTATCTGTCTTTGGTTAATTTAAATCTGACGCCACTGAAAATCCTTTACTATTGTGTGAATATTGTACAAAATACTGAAAGGAAAGCAAAATTAACAGTTAAATCTGAGCCTGTATACAGTTCCCAAGACGAAGCATTTATGTGGACTGTTAGTCCAGTCTAGACAGGCTCTGGACGGTAGAGCTCTCACACTGCTTGTATTCTGTCTATAATGGGAGAATGTCTAGAGGCAGAATACATTTTGTTAATCCCTGTCAAAATGTTTCTCATTTGACAAAAATTCTCAATCGGTCTTTACTCTTTAACCACTGCTGTCAGTGGATGCTATTTGACGGCAGCTTTGTTGGAGAATCAAGTTAAAGAGTAGCATTTCAGTTAATAATTTAATGTACTAATCAAAGCTTTCTACGTCGCTCTCACTGACTGAAATTCAGTCTGGATGATAACATTTTTGATTGGCTGATATATTCTCTTTTACCTTACTGCAGTAGGTCAAACTTTCTAGACAAAATAGAATTCACTACATTTTTATTGCAAAACAACTCAACATTTTTTGGTTACTCTCTTGAATTCTCTTTGAGGGGGCTGTTGTTTTCCAAACAGATCAGAGGGACAGAAATGCTGGGGTTAGAAGATAGAGCTCCTCCAAGACTGTAACTAGTGAATTTGTACAACCAAAGAAGTCTATTTTCTGGTTCAGGAATAAAGTTTACTTTTCATTTAACAAGTTGATTCATTGCTTCCTTTTTTATTGTGGAATTGATATTTAATTGACTCAGTCCAATCCAGAGGTGTTTCATTTGCCATATTCAGGGGTGTTTCATTTGCCCCAGGGGCAATAGGACTGCCAAGGAAGTGTTATGCACACCAGTAGCGTAGCCATACCCAAAAATATTTGGGTGTGCATCTAAAAAACTTGGTGTGCCACATCGATTTTTCTCTACATAACAGGCCTATATACTACGAAGCTATGTTCAACATGCCCTAGATTTCCTTTCATTAACTGGCTTCACTAAACCTAACAATTGTGATCTAGATACGAGATGTCACGACCGTGGTTATCAATTCATTAAATCAAACCAGGATTTCCCAATCTAGTGACAAGTGCGTTTACATAAGAGGCGGTGTGTGCATCATAGGACCAATCGCATACACGGACAAGTCTCAGAGCCGCAAATTTCGCTCTACCAGAGGTGGCACCACAGGTCCAAAAGTGGTGGGGCAAAATTTGTGACACATCGGGGCCTTTCTTGCAGTTTAGTCTGAACTTTCCCTGAACTTGAAGGTAAACGTATGTGTCCTAATTGTATGCTTTGTTGATGAAAGATAACTGTTATCATTCACATACATTTGAGTAACTTAGTCAACATTTATCCAAATAGACAATTCATGTAACAATAATATTCACAGTACATGCCTCCTCGAATGGCATCTGTGCTATAGATTAGATTTGTTTTTCTCTATGATCATGTGAATCAAAAACCTATTGAAACTACTACCAACCGTAGTTATAATTATGAATCATAAAAGCCAAAAACAATACTGTAGTATAAAACATCAGAGAAGATAATGTATAAAAAAACAGATTTTAGCTCTATATGGTAAGCAGCATACTGAAAAAGAAACCAACATAGAAAGACAAAGCCATGATTAGAGTGTCGATTTCCAAATGTAACGTAATAGGGAGGAGAGTAAACATGGAATGCTCCTAAAGCTTAGTTCCATATAAATGCACAGGTAATTTGTTGTTTTGTTGTTAGTGAAAAACAATATTGAACTTGTAGTTGAAAAAGGAGCCTCATATGAAATGACACCAAAATAAAAACGCGAAAAAGTCACGTGAGGTCTCGCGTGGGTAGTTGTTTCCGGTGTTACAATGTTTCACTTGAGAGTTTAGCTTATTTAGACTGATATATTGAATGAAAACCCTCGTTATTATTTGAATAGATATTCTATGAGCTAAAAGGCATGCTTTTCATTAGAATTACAACTTCATAACATTTCCTCCTATGGAGTCTGTTCATTTGCATAAGGAGATCTACACTTTTTCACTGGCAAAATGGCAGCCAGCAGAGACACACTGTTAAAGCTGCATTGTGTAAGATCTGCTCCCATCTACTGGTGAAAATGTATATGACAAGCAACCGTGTTATTATACCAGCAACGTGAACCTGGATATTCGTTTTTTCTTTCAAAACAATAGCGCTCGTTTTGATTCATTGCAATAGTCATTGTTAATTCACTACACAGCCCGTGAATTATAACCAAATGCAATTGTATTTTGTCTAAAGAAACAATAAGAGCATGTGATAGCAAAATAATAATTTAACATGTTTTATTAATAAAAGTAACAAATATGTTTTACACACAATTTGATTGAATATATTGTCAGTGTCCCATGTGAAAACACGATTATATTTGAAAAACATTCACTAGAGTCTGTTTTATTCAAACAGAATACTAATTTTAGCAAAACATGAACATGGACACTACATATACAATGAATAAACAATGATTATTGCAATGAACCACAAGCAGTATTATTTTGAAACGAAAAATCCCTGTTTGTGTTGCCAGCCGAACGTTCTTGACTACTTTACAGCTTGAGCCAGCACTACTATTACATGTCCTCGAGAACAGGCATGATCTTACATCTTCAACAGACTTTGAAATTTCCCGGCAGTCATGAGTAATCTCCCCCTGGCATTCGTCACGGTGCCACTTGTGTAAAAGCGCGAATGGCCGAGCTTGAATTTCCAGGTATGTCCCTCTTTGGCTAATGTATTTTAAAGATGGAGGCGTAACATGGCTTCCGCAATTCGAGCGGCACGATTGTATGTATTGTGAATGGAAGATTCTACACTTAAGAAAATACTTTGATTATTAGGTGGAAGTAATTACACATGAATGAGCACATATTTGTGAAAGAACAAAGGGTTGTTTGCTAAGAATCAACTCAAAGAAATACACAGTGTAGCTTTAAGGTGAATTGTATAAAACCTTTCTTTTTAGTGAACTCCATGTACACAAACAATGTTTTCAATGCTCAAGTTCATGTGTACAGCCCCTGGTGATACTTAGAGCAAAGTTTTATGTTATGTCAAGCCTTCTTAGTGTTTTAAAATAGCGATTTTGATGCTATCATAGTAGTGCCCCTGTCACTCCCAATCAAAAGACGATTTGACCGAAACTAAAAATACATAAAATTTAAAGTGGCGTTTACGTACTAATTATGCTTTTAAACAAAAGTTTGACTCTGTAACACCCAGCCCAGGGAGGGCTGGCATTTATGAACTCTCTTGAACTGAGAGTTGGACTCCTGTGTATGTTTGGTTATTTCATGTGTATATTGTTGTGTTTTGTTTTCCCTTAAATTTATTCAGTGCAGTGCATGGTGTTTTAGTTCCTCCATTATTGTTATGTGTCATGCCCCTTTAATTGTTGTCACGCCTCTCTCTCTAGTGTGGGCTGTCATTTGTTAGGTTTAGGTTAGGAAAGTTGGGTAACTTCTGGATCAGTTAGATTAATGATTACAGTTGTGTGTGATTAGGTAATTAGCATTTGTTAAATAAACAGCCCAGACTAGAGAGAGGGCGTTGGGCATTGTGTTCTCTTCGAACCTGTTACGTGAGTGATCCTCTTCAAGTGTGCCTTAAGTTTCGTTATGTTTCATGTGTCTGCGATTACGTTGTGTGTGTTAATGTTCTGTTAATGGTATTAGAGAGAAGGCGTGCTGGTAGTAATTAGGGGTGGCACGGTTCACTACACCCACGGTTCGGTCCGTATCAAAGTTTTTGGTTCTGTACGGTTCTTGTTATTTTTTCTTTTAATCTTAACTCACCAGAAATTTACCCCAGCATATGATATATAGCTTAATTATCCACAATTTAGGATACAGTATTAAAACATAGTTATATCATGTAATCAAGCACAAACGGAATTTGAAGTATTATAGAATAATAATTAAAATAACTTGCATTTATCAAACTTCCAACTTAGCTCATACAAAAATTGTGTAGCTCGTACAAAAATACACGTGACGTGACCTTGTAGCACTCCACACTCCACCGTTGAGGAGCAATCGGCTCCGCCCGCGGCATCTCAAAATTGGACAAAAATCTTTTAAACTGACCTTTGTTGATCTGAAATTAAGACAGATTCAGCAATTGCATGGCCCATTTCTCACTTAAAATGTTTTCATAAACACGTTTGGGTGAAATATTTTTGTACAATATGAGATCGTAGTCAGAACGCCATTCGACTCTGTTTTGAAATTCGGGAGCAGCCAGCTGCCAGACCCACGTAACGCATTTATCCAATCATTGAATTTTGTTTTATTAAATATTTATCCCAAAAAACTGAAGAATGTATACATATTTGGTTTTTTTATGTGTACAAGCATGTAAACCATGATGAATAAGGCTTTTCAATGCCTCCCAGGGCTCCTGGACCAGGGTGCAAAGTTTGGAGGCCATACCAACAAGTTAACATCAAAATGCTGCACCCATTTCTTACTATATTTCCATATGTTTTTAAAATCCCATTCATTTTTCACTTCCAAAAAGTGTTGGTGTTGTGCAGGATGTGCTTCATCATTGCAGAGTTGTCATTTTGTAATTTTCACTTCCTACCTGGCACGGTTCTGGGGGGGGGGGCACACACATTCGCTTCTACCTTTCAATACAATAGCGCTCGTAATTCAAGAAAATAATCATTGTTAATAATTTGCATAGATAGTTGGTGGGTCTATGTTCATGTATTGCTAAAATTAGTCTGTTATTGGATGCTAGCAAATGTTTTTCAAATGTATCATGTTTTCACGAGACACTGACAATATATTAAATCATATTCTGTGTACAACATATTCATTATTGTTTTTAATGAAACGTTGTAATTGAAAACATGTTAAATGGTTTTTTTTGCAATGAATTCACAATGGTTATTGCAATTAATTAAAACCAGCACTATTATTCTGAAGGGACAAATCAGAGTTTGTGTTGCCGAAATAATATAGTGTTGCCAAGCAACCGTGTGTGCCCCCCCCTGCTAGAACCGCTTGCTTCCTACTTCCTGTCTGTAATGTGTTTAGGAAAAAATGTGACTGTCTAAAAAACATGACCGACTTTGAGGCACCATAGCTCTGGCTGCGTTTAACTGACAGGGATGAGCCACCACGCGTTATTTGCGTGTAATTCACCTCTTTCCAACAGTATCGCGAACCCTATATGCTAGCAACAAAATTCAGTTGCTAGCATATAGGGTTTGTGAGATAATCGCGTTTGACGCTCAGGCGTCAAATGCCAGCTCGCCACACATCTGCCGGCAGCTCTGGCATCATTACAATAGCCACAACTTGGACTTTAAATCTTCACACATTTGTAAACATATCCCAATGCTAGAACAATAATCCACATCTACAACCTAACATTATAGTGAATCAGTATAACATCTACAACCTAACATTATAGTGAATCAGTATAACATCTACAACCTAACATAGTGAATCAGTACAACATATACAACCTAACATTATAGTGAATCAGTATAACATCTACAACCTAACATTATAGTGAATCAGTATAACATCTACAACCTAACATTATAGTGAATCAGTATAATATCTACAACCTAACATAGTGAATCAGTATAACATCTACAACCTAACATTATAGTGAATCACTATAACATCTACAACCTAACATTATAGTGAATCAGTATAACATCTACAACCTAACAGTATAGTGAATCAGTATAACATCTACAACCTAACATTATAGTGAATCAGTATAACTTTCAGAACAGTTTAGGCTGAACACCTGGAACAGAGGGAAGGCAGCAGAGAAGAATGTCATTTAATTACTTTATTACCTGTCATAAAGTAGGAACCGTTTTGCTGTTTACTCAGGCCAGAAGCAAGAACCAGATAACTAGTTTGAACTGGTTTGAGCTACAAGCCTTTGACTGAAAAACAGAACATTACCAAGAATAAAACAACTTGTTTTTTCAAAAATACTGTGGATCCCAGGCATGCAAAACCAATTTAATCAATGATATTATCAGATGATAAACATTTTCGACCAGAGATGGATGGTGATGTAACCACTTCAAAGTGAACTTATCAAATACTGTCGGTAACAATCAAATCCCCTTGTCCACAATCTAGTGCAAAATAACACGAGCTCTACATACCCATACTATAAGAGAGGACTCGCAACCCCTACATTTCATAGTCATCAGAAGAGCCAGGCAGTCACAACCGGAAGTGTTTTCCAAGGATCATCTGTTACCAAATACTTGAATGACTTTAACCAGTCTTTTGCACCAATTTTGTTTATTTACATCAGTCCATCTCAGTCAAAAAAATGCTATTAATAGAAATTTGAATAACTGGTGAAGGTAGATTATTTTAAGGTTATTTTTTAGTAAGTCTAGTATCTCAGTGGTATAGGAGTTCCTTTAGGTCCGTGTTTAAATAAGGGGATCCCACTCGAGGTCCCCTACAAAACTTTGAAACCTTCCAAAATCCTAAATCACCAAGTATCTTATGACTTAAATTTTCTGAATGACTAATTAGTCATGATGTTTAATAGTAAAGACTTTCACCAGATTATTCAAATAAAAATAAAAAAATTGCCTTACCCACACAGGTTGTTCCCTGGTATGTTATATTCCAAGTAAAAATTGTCCGGAAAAACTAACCAGCTAAAAAAATAGTGACATTCTTGTTTACCAGCTCCACTCTGAACAACTGGAAAGATAAAGCCTTGCGTCTTATAAAGCTTATCTGTTCCTCTGAACAGAGCCCCTCCTTTCACCTAACGTCACTCGTCAGAAAGACCCTAACACACGCCCATTCGGGGGTTCTTCTCTTGAATTGTCTCATTAAGTACCCCAGACTCCCCTAAGGATCGTCCTTACCCTTATCTGTCTAATGTCCTGTCAGTAAAATGTCCTGTTCTATTAGTCTGAATGGCATCCACATGTATTAGACCTGTGATGGAATTACAGTCTAACCTACAATAGATCATATAGTTATAAGCAGTCCAATATATAACAGAGTTATAAGCTATAAGTCCTAAACCATAAGCTACTACTTATGCTGATGTTATAATATAAGAACTGTGAGGGCTCTCTTTCCTAAGTCACTCTTGGCCTTGCTACCTTGTCTACTCTCCTAAAGGAAAGTCCTATCTGGCATGACCATGAATCTTCTCCCTGTCTGTCTTACATGTCCTAGTATCCTCCAAAAGGCCCCAACTATAGCTGTACAACTCTCATCTAGTAATACCATTCTAAACTGTTCAAACTGTATTTAACATGATTATATAGAATCTACATCCCAACAAACCCTACTCATGTCCCTTAAACTCCAAAGGCACACAAGGGACATCTCAATAGAAAGTAATTCTATATAAATACATAATAGTTAGCAATCCTCCAGTTGTTATACAATTGCTTAAGTTCCAAACAAGATAAAATCATAAGTAAATTACCTTGGAAAAAATCATTCCAAGTATAAGTCGGTATACAGATATGTTTTCAATAAAACATCCAATAAAAATAAGAAAATATAAAATGAAGTAAATACATTTCACCATGTTCCAGAATCCATTATTCCTCAATGGGACACTTGTATAAACTATGTCTTTAACTCTCGCACTGATTAAGTGTGGAATCAGTGGAAACAAGCAGGATGAACAATTCATCCTCAAAACAATCATACATGGGTATTCATAACAATTCTCATGTATCGTACAGATGTTATTATACATATTATTAACCTGAGAATTCATAGTTAAACAAATTTCAGAAACCTGTAGTTCATTTGAATAGTTCTCAGTCAAAAGTCTTTGTTGCCTTCATCTACGTGTATGTCAGTGTAAGCAGATGTGGAAATCATATTACATCATTCATTAGGGTCAACCAAATTCTGGTTGTCAGTCAATTTGTTGTTTACTCATTTTATCTTAAAATTGTAATCTGTCGTTTCTCTGCATTATCTCTCTTTCAACTAAGATATGTACAAAGCAAGTACATACCTAGCTATCTCTTCTCTCAAATCTCAGATAGTTCCTGATTAAATTTCATCCAATTAATTAATTATCAGTTAGTTCTCAAATACTACTTTCTCCTAAATATCTCTTTCTATCTAGGCATGTCATATAAATCCTTTTAATCTTTATTTCACATGAATCATCTAATTTTGACGTGTCATATAAAACATCTGATCACAAATGCATAGTATATTCTAAATTTTTGTGTAAGCTAACCCCTAGAAACTTCTCCTAGCACCTGGCTTAACATTGTCCATCCTCATTATTCACTGTTAGTTTATGTCTTCAGACTCACCGGTCCAAAGCTTCAATCATTGACTTTCCATCTCAAAGTCATTACCTTAATACCTCAATCATCTTATTGACATTGTCTCTCTTTGGGACAATTAAAATATCGTCATTTTCTTCTTAAAACTGTTTCTTCTCTTGGAACTGGTTTCTTCTTCCTAAAACTCATATTCTTTATTCAAACTGTCAGTATGTATTGTGATGGACTTCATCAACCATGTAAGTATTCCAGTCACTTTCATGTGTAAACTTTCCAAATAACTCAGTGCTATTAGGGAAGATCAGATCATGGGTTGCTTCAACTCTCAGTCCAATTGGTTCCATGCATTTGAGAAAAGATGTGAGATGTTTCTGGAACAAAAGAGAAAACAATGCTTAAGCTCACAATCAAATCATTATGAAATAATATGTTATGATACTTCATTGTAATCCTTTCCTCTCTAAGGTCATTCTAATTCTAGTCCTAAATTAAGCTCTTCTCAATTCTCATCTTAACTTTCCCTCAACTAGCATTCTTTTGTTATCTGTCAAACCTTCTTCAGCAACTGAAAAATAGACATCAAGTTAACAAACAAATGTCTTCATTATTTCTAAATCTTTCACTAACCTAAATCTCTCTATTCTTAATAGGTTTATTCTTCTTAAATTTGTCAGAGTAATTTACAACAATGTATCAACATTAAAGGTATTATACGCAACTCCCCTCTGGTATTTCTGCATGATGTTTCTCATGGTCCGGAGTCCGTCTATCATCTGTTGTCCGTCCGATGACTGTCGTCTGTTGACTGTTGTCATCTGCCCTTTATGTTGCTTAATATCAGATGGAATCACTCCCAACATCTGATGTCAGAATCCATTGAACCTCTCTCTCTCTCCCTGCCGTACAGTCCTCGTCCCTCTAGTGCAGTCGTTCAAGCCTTACTGGAACTGTCTGTCTGTGATCTTTCAGTCAATTTGGGGTGTGGCACATCAAATGTGTACCCTGTCCTTTCAAAATATCTCAGTGGCCAAAAGTCATACAGAATGTTCCTCTCCTTCTACTGGGTACTAGCATCAGGTCAATCTTGGATTCCCTTTCATCTACACACAGTATGATCTGTGTTCTCAGCTGGAAACTCCTCAGCATTTCCTCCAGTTAGTCTGTGAGCCCAAACAGTCTACTTGTAGATCTAGACTGGCTTGGCTTTGGGATGACTATTTGTTGGCCCAGGCATGAGATACGCCTTCTCTTTAATGAGGACTTGTGGCAGGAGTCAGACTCCTACTCAGTGAAATACAAAACTTGCACAGAATGGTTTAAACATCTCTTGTTGTTTAGATGTTTGCAAGAATTGATCATATAGTGAAATGTATTCTATCTTTAAATCAATATTATGATTTAAGGCATAAAAAATGTTAGTTTCAAAATAACTATATATAAAACCTCAATCACAAGATCTTAATTATAATTAAGTAAAAGATATAAAAGCTAAAATTAGCTAAATCAATTAAAATCTAAGTAATAGATCCTAATCTGTAAAACCCTATAGTGTAAGGTTAGAATAATCTAAAGATATTTCAAAAAAACCTTATTAGCCAAAGGTTAGGATGGAAAAAATCTAAAGATGAAAATCTAAAGTATTCATATCTAAAAATCAATAGTCTATCTTAGTTAAAGAGATATAATATCTGAAAGTTGGTAAAAGTATCTCAATTAAAATCTCAAATGGAAAATATTCATCTAATAATCCTAATTTGAAAAAAATCTTAACTCAACTTGTTACGGTATAATAATCCTATCATCTAATCACCTCCCTACTCTTTGACCCGGGTGGTAAATGTATGAGCCACACTCGGTCAAACTAGGCAATGCAGTGGTTTTACAGCAGGGTGTCACTAAGTGCTACCCATGGATTTTCACAGTAAATCAACATTGTCAATGTTAGCATTCAGTCTTGTAGGTTAGTCGAGTATATAGCTATATATGCTCCCCATCCCAAACCTCTAGTGGCCAGTCTAATATATATGGCAAGAAACGGCATGTCAGAAATATTCTTCGCTGTCCTGTCAGCCATAGCTAAACCCATGGATCCCCGTCTCTATCTCCCACCTTGTTGTCGAGCTCAGCAAGTGGTAACGTGACATCCTCCAGCAGGGAGTGTCAGTATATGAGACAGTATAGCTCCCTATCCCCTATACCTCCATAGGGTGCCAAAATCAGTAGCTATATTCTGTGTGATATAACAAGAATCTCTGTAAAGGCTCCTCTTCAGTGAGATGCAGATATACACATTTATTAAATGCAACAAGTTTCTTCTGGGTTGAGAAATCAACCATCAGTCCTTCATATCATTAATGCAATTGGTCATCCTTCGTGAGGATCCCATCAATGAAGAATTCCACGTCAGCATAAGAATTCAGTCAGCACACAGTCTAGTACCTGTGCTAGAAATCAGTCAACATAGATTTAGTCAACATAAAATATGTGTTGTTCATTTAACATCAGGGTCAATGAACCTCAAATCTGTAAAGTTTGTCATTGCTTAATATTGTTTAATATCACATCAGTAGGATCTCAAATCCAATTAATCTTTTAAGCTGTAATGTATTGTTTTCAAAAACAGAATTTCAGAAACAGAAATGTCATCAGTCACATTGAAAGTGGATGACCTTAGTTTCAGGCCTCTTCATCAAACACTCTTCACATGTGTGTAATTTTCTTTTCCATCAATAGGTGGCTTCAGTTAGGCCACAGTCTGTTTGCTGTATTTTCTTTAATAAGGGTAGGCTTGCGAAACCCATCCCCCTCTCAGAAACAGTATAAACAGGTATATTGCAATTGTTCTTATCTAAGCTTGTGTGTATCTGAGCATTGCTCAGAGTCTTCAATCACGATGTATTCATCGTATCTCATTTACCCTGGTCTTTCATTTGTAATAATCTTCTTTAGACCAGGTAGTCTCATTCTCAAATGTCACCTTGTGACCTCATGCTTTAAGAATATCCTTTTATCCTTCTTGCATGATAAATTTAGTTTGGAGAGGTAATGAAGCATCCATATGCTCTCTCTCCATACTTTATATTCACTGTCTTGTTGATATTTCCCGTTCTGTGGAAGAATGTTAAACACAGATAGCTTGGGTGTGTGTGTGCGTGTGTATTTGTATCTTGTTCTTTCCTGATTGCAAAAACAATAACACTCCATTCTATTTCTTCAATATTTGTATTTATAAGTGAGCAGCTTTAATGCCAATGTCAGTTATATTTCAATGCAGGGGCACTGTAAAGGGGGGGTAAACGATGACGATTCTCGGGGCCCATGACTAAGAGGGGGCCCAGAGAAGCCCTGTCTCAGCTGTGTTGGGGGCCCTGTCAAGATTATTTTCATGGGGCCCAAAATCCTTAGCAGCGCCCCTGTTTCAATGAATCATATGTCTTAAACTTTCTCTTGTTATTTTAATGGATAAAAATTCCTCCCCTGTATTTATTATCTCTCCTGTTTTACGTTGACCTCTTTCCACAGAATAAGATGTAAAACAATGAAACGGTTCTAAATAATGTATTGATGTTAATTTGTGTCTGAATAAATTTGTTGGACCAGGACAGACAGCTAATGCGATTCCCAAAGGATTCCCAGTCCTCAAAATTCACAAAAGCCCATTCTCCTGAAAAATCCATTGGGTACAGATTCTGGGGAATGTTTCACTAAAATAATAACATTGCATTGGGCTTCAAATCACATATCAAATATATATACATATCCTTCTATTTAAATGGTGAAGAAAGAACTCTTAGCTTCTTCTAAAACACACTAGTATCCATTAGTGTATAACTCCCTCATACCCCTCTCTCAGGGGGGAGGCCTTCATGTTGCCTGGCGACCTTGTACACTCTGACCAGAGAATATGTTTTCAATTTTGGAAATGTTGACAGAGACTAAACAAAATGTGTCCTGCATGTTCTTATCTTCGCAACCATGACAAAAAAACTCTTGGTCCTGCCTCTTTTAATGCTGAAGTGAACTTTAATATGGTGTACCTTAGAAATGTGTCTTAAGAATAATATTAAGTCTTTTTGTATCAGATTCAATTTGATAAAAATAGCATCATATTTCCCTTTCTGTAGGGTTGTTCAAAATGGGCTCATACTATGTATAAAATACTTTAAACTTGTATGTAATTCTGTAATTCTTTAATCTGTATGTAATTGTCACAACACTGTTTGTTGTCCAAATGTACAACTATATGATCATTTTAAAAGTTAACAGCTTCAAAATAAGGGTGTTTGACCCTACTCTAAGAACTAATAAGTAATCAAATTATGGTATATTTATGAGTCATTAACAAATCATCAACCTAATTCTCCATTTGTGAACCAATCCACTAATCAATCATCTGAGCCCCATGGCTAATGAGAAATTGACGGTGATGGAAAAGATAGTCGCAAGGAAAGTTAATACTAGTATTATCCCAAAAACCCCAAACAGTGGTTTCATTACTCATACGATGTGCACGTCCATTCTATTTTATTTCTCTAATTTTAGTACATTAATCAATGTGTGCTCTGTCAACGTATTATATTCTAATTTGTACAGGAATTATGCCTAAATTTCTGTTACCAAAAACAACCCAGTCTCTCTCTTCCAGCTGTGTGTGTGTCCTTGTGTTCTCAGGCCTTAGCCTAGATAACGTGTCTAAGTCAACTTCAACCCCCCCTACTCCTCTGTCTCTCGTTTCACAAAGAATATTTATTTTTCTCCTCTTTGTCTCGTATGGAACCTAACTAATGGGGATTTAATTGTATTTCAACCTCCCAATCCTGCAAAAGCAACCCTGCTTTTCGGTCCATGTGGGGTAAGACACATTTATTTCCATTGGTATATCCTTTCCTTTAATTCCTCCATCAATCTCCTTTCCACAAATATCTCCAGTTGAATCTTCAATCTCTGCAGAAGATTGACATTCAACTGCCCTATCTCCCAACTGTATCATCTCACCTGGTAACGTTTATTATCCTTTGTTTATCATTCAAAAGACAATAAAATGTCACCCCCTATGCTAAACTTGTCCTCCCTCATATATAATAACAACCGCTGCTCTCCCAATTACTCTTAATGCCTCCTTTGAAACCACAAACCGTTTCTACTATACTATCAAATAATAAACCTTCTCTTCTTTAGAACATACAATGTCATTTGTTAACCTCACAAGTTATTCAATAGTCTCAACCCTACTCTGGCCCAGTAAAACATCTCTCTTTCTACCTCCATGCAGTGGATTGTAATATGGTCAATATTGTCTTGTGGTTTATTTGGGTCCTCTTATTATTCAATGTATAGATCAATAATATATTTGGGGATCATTTCCACAATAGTTGTGTACTTTGTAAAGTCTCTGTAATAATTATTTTTAGCTAGCATAATGCTACTTCCTCATTCTTAAATGGCTGCTTTTTTCCTTTCCACACTGTTTTTGCTTCTTGTTTTTGTGTGTTTTTGCACATGCCCATGTCTGTAAAAATAAAACTTTGTCGCCATTAGTCATGTGGCTGTCTATGATTTGCACCTTTAAGAATTTTACTCATGTTGCTTGTAGTAGGCCAAATCCCAGCTCTGTGTGGTTTGGCTCTTCCATATTTTCTTTAACGTCTTTTTTACATGTATACATTTATTCTCAAATTGTATCTATAACGGTGCAACTTTTTTGATCGACAGTTATACTATAGACTAAATCTGTTCAGTACAATTGCTGTATTTGATGCTTGATGACACATTTTCCCTTTCACATGTCTGGCTCGCTCATGTTTTATTGTATATTTCTCATTTCTATATATTTAAGAATACGCCAAGGGTAGTCGTGTACAGACCACTGCTTCAGTGCCTCTAGCACTCTCAATGTTTAGACCCCAGTGTTTGTTTGTGTCCTATTTGAAACATGCACCCTATATCGTATTGTATTTTCCTGATGAAAATTTAATTTCTCAAACCATTTGCATTGGTTTAGAGCATGCGGAGACATGTTCTTTTTAACCCTATTTACTATTTTTATCTCATGCACCTCGACTAAGCGGCAGGTGTGCAACTTTTCTTATTTAATCTCATGTGTCGTCATGGCCTTTAATCTATCTAAACTATAGTAATTCTGATTTTGTCTTCCAATTACTTATCTAATCCTCTATGTTAAATGTATGTATTTCTAGTTATTTCAGTACGCTCTATTGTCCAATGTGACTTACAGCTCCACAGGAACAAATTCCTGGAGCAACTTCAGGGTAAAATGCCTTGCTCAGGGGTAAAACATTTGGCACAGTCAGGAGTCAACCTGGCCGCTTTCCAACTGGTAGGGTCCAATCCTTAAACAATGTGTTGAATGTAATGTCCTTTTACTTAGGACCAGGGCCGTAGCCAGCTATGAGTTCAGCGAGGTCCGGACCTCACTAAAAAAATTCAATATATACAATTTTTCTAATAAAAATCAATCGTCGCAATATAACTGAATAACTAAATTTTTCAATGGAGACTTATTCTTCCGTTAGTACGTGTTTATTAGAGTGCATCCTTAGAAAAAAGCGTGACGAAAAATTAGATAAATCTTTTTTATTAGGGTCGTGGATTTCATCCAATCAGAGACGTTGTGTTCCGCCCCTTTTCAGTCTTGTTTTGATGTGTGTGAAGCTAGCTTCTTTAGGGAGCCAGCTTCTTTACTGGATTCCTAGCCTTTCATAGTTTCGCCTTCAAAATAATAGCGCTTGATTCAACACGATAAACATCGCATAACTATTCTGTGAGTGTAACTGAGTAAGTAGATACCTGATTTCAGGGGTGCACATCTTTCAGCTTTCTCTGTACAGTCCAGTATTTATGCCATATGCACAATTACACACAGAATCCTTAAAGAAGCTGACATTAAAAGTCCATTAATTAATGTTGTGAACCAGCTAGTGAAATAAGCTCTTTATAGTTGTATTCTGTGAGTGTAACTGAGTAAGTAGATACCTGACTTCAGGGGTGCACATCTTTCAGGTTTCTCTGTACAGTCCAGTATTTATGCCACATGCACAATTACCCACAGAATCTTTAAAGAAGCTGGCATAAAAAGTCCATTAAATAATGTTGTGCAGCAGCTAGTGAAATAAACTCTTTATAGTTGTATTCTGTGAGTGTAACTGAGTAAGTAGATACCTGATTTCAGGGGTGCACATCTTTCAGCTTTCTCTGTACAG